>DWCF01002743.1:0-22544 GCA_018230265.1 Delias oraia | reverse complement strand
GCGATGTGGATCCAGCGGTTGCCCGCGACCCTTGTTAGATCGTCCTTCCATCGTGTGGCGGGACGTCCCACTCTGCGCTTTCCGGTAGAATACTCAGCGCGAACTAATCGCGAATAAAATCGCTGGTTAAAATAGTGAAAATATATAATGACTCAAATGAGAATTTTTTTTTCTATTTAAGAATAAATTAATATTCCTATAAGATCAGAGACAATGATTTTTTCGAAATATAAACGACTCACTCTCTTGCGATTTGAGAAGGAGTTTTTGGCAACTCTTCGGGTTCTTCAGTGTCGTCCTTTCCTTTCCCCTTTTTTTTATCTGGAGCATCACCTCCCGCCTGCAATCTAAGTTAATATCAATTAGAAACTTGTACTGTCGAAATGATACAATATTCTAAAATATATTTATCCTTACGCGAGTACCTAAGACGTCAGCAAAAACATAAACAGAAGCAAACATACTATTGTGTAACTATCAAAAAATAATTTCTAAGAGCCGTGTAGCTAAGTGCATTTATAAGCCTACCACGAAGTGAAAGGTATTGAGTTCTAATCCTGGTCCTAATAAAAAAAAAATAATAATTTATTCGGTCTTTGAAAAATCTTAACACTGTCGCACTCGTGGGAGAGCCATGCTACAAATTGGGCCGGCTCGTCCAAAGTGATACCACGGGCCACCAGCGTGAAACGGTACTTGTGCTCTGTTGCGCTCAGTGAGTGAGGCCCCTGAAATTATGCCGCTTAAGCGGCATACAGCCTGCGTAAAAATAACACTATACAATTATGTATAGATTTTCTCAAAAATACTTTAACAAATGAATTTACGATTGTTTGAATTAAATCGAAAAGACGTATAAGAAGTTATTTTTATATTAAATCATCATATCAGCCGTAACACGTCCACTGCTGGACATAGGCCTCCCCTTTTTTTAATATTAAATAATTAATACAAATTATTACTTCTTCTTATCAGCCATCTCGATCCTTAGGTTGAAGCAGTATGCTGAATTGTTGTAATCTATTCATTCATCAATTTTGCTGAAAAATATTAAATTTCATGCTTATATGTATAATCAAAAAAGAAATGAATTATCTTTATAAATACTTTAATACATACTATTTGTATTTATTAATTTCTTTTACATATTTTTTTTTATTTCTTTAAATTTTATAACAAAATGACAACCACATCACGTAACGCATATTTAGACTGATTTTTCATTGTTTTTTCAAATTTAATTGTCAAAAAGAAAATATGTATTTTTTTTCAGTCTTATATAGTTTCTATTACACAAATAACAGATCGTATTCAATTATTGAAATAAATATTATTGTATTTCGAATAATTGAATAAATTTTATGAAATAATAATAGAATGGGAGCCAGTGTACCCTTGGAGTAAGGGACCGCCTGTAGGGCTAGAAATTTGTACATTTATGATTTATTGTATGCTTAGGGCCATTATTGTAGCCTTGACCTGGCAGTCGTCAGCCCTGCACGGCATCAGCCAGTTCTCAATTTTTTTTTATTCTATAGCGAACAACGGACCAGGTGGGTTATATATTATATTATACTATTCCTATATCCTATTATATGGAAAGAGAACACCGCCGCCCATAAATAACCGCGCCATAGTCCGCCTTTTGGTTGTGTTGCCGGCTTTTACGCCGATTAAGCGCCACTTTTAAGAGTCTCCGATATCCTCCCTCACTCTGCGAAATACAGTACAAGTACCGTTTGACGCAGTATTGACGTAGTATTCTCTGAGTCCATGCTATCTCTTTGGACGAGCCGGCCCAATTAATTCGTCAGCATGGCTCTCCCACGGTTGCGACTCGCCTGGCCACTGTCAACCCCTTCCAGATACCAAATAAATTATGAATTAAATTATAATTTATATTGTCCAGACCGAGATTCATAATCGATATATTTAGCTACGAAGCTCTGAAATTGGTAAAAGATTCATTTCTTTACCACCATGAAATTTCCACTTGTGCACTTAAAAATAATGTTTAAATTATGAATGCTTTTTTAAAATATAGATATTTAACACTTAATCTTAGCAATTCTAATGATTTATCAGTAACGGTTGACTTTAAATTTATATTTTAATTTGACATAATATAAATTTTTAACGTAATAAGTAAATATGCGCCTGCTGTGACGCCTTGTATTAACGATAAACAATTAGGTATTCAAAACTAATTTGACAAAAATTATAATTAATAATAGAAAAACAATCGGACAAACAATAAGTAATAATAACATACCAATCAAATGAAAAAGAATATAATCAATTTATTGGAGAAAGCGCTATTTTACGAGTATAATTTTGTTTAATTTTTTATAAATAAAAAATTATCGAACAAATAAATAATTATATCGGAAATAAACAGTATAGTGATGGAAACCGAAATGTTTAAATGAAGATTTTTAAAAAATCAAGTTTCAGGTGCCAACTTCAGTAAAGTGCCAGTAGCTATGTCTAGGCCAATCACTGTAGGAATCACGATTATCGTATATATATAAGACAATTAATTGTAATTTAATCTTAGAAGTAAAATAAAACTCCAATTTCTTTCTCCGTAAATCAGGTTATCAATTTTATTTGAGTATATCGAGTAGAATACATAGAGTAGATCACCAAACCGCCCGGCAAGCGTGGTGTTATTAAGGCATAATAACTTCCCATTTTGGGGTAGGCCTATGTCCATCAGTGGACTTGAATAGGCTGATGATGATGATATCGAGTATATATCACACAATCGTACAATATTTACATAACTAACCAAAAATCTTACCTATAAATAAAGAAACGACAATTATAATTATCATCTCTCGATCTATACAACTTAATATTAATTAATTAAACTAAAAGAAAATCATTATAACATTTTATAATAAGAACATATTTATCTTTGACAATCACAGCTCGATTGGTGCGTCACATTAACGGTGTGCGCGCATATACAAATTAAAGAAATATATTTCTTTACATATATTTTTCCCCCATACAGAACAATCATCTTATGTTGTAATATAAAATAGATAAGTTATTGACCATGTATAAATAGATAAGTATATATGTATATATTCGTTATGACTAGTTATTTTATTAATTTTCATTAAATTGGCTACTTGGCCTTATATGTGACCTTTCATATTTTTAATTTAATAATATCTATTTACTATCGTTTGTTCGTGTATATAAACAATCAAATTTCTAATTATTTTATAGTCTTTATTAAAACGTTGTCATTCATATACGTGCGCATGCTATGGCACGATGTTCACTTGCGTGTCCATGTCCGTGTCCATGTTCTGTGTACATAAAAATTGCTGTTTTATTTCAATTTAGGCAATGAATTTGTTCATAGTGCTAAATGCAATTACTATGTACTAATTAAATAGAAATTTAACTGACAATTGGTAAAATATTATAACTAATTTTTATATTAGCATATTAAGACCGTAGTCGAACAAATTTGTATTGTCTAATTTTGTTTTTGAACGACTACTTGCTGTATGACCATACGGTCCTGACAGCTTAGCACTGTCTAATACATATTTCAAAGCTTAAATATGAAAACTGGAAATTGTCAATTGTCAGTTGCGAAAATAAAAGACATCGTAAATGTATTTTAAGTTTCAACAAAATGGCTGAACTATAAAGACGTGTTTCGATTCTCTTTGTCAAAATGGAGCTATTAACTGAGTGTTTTTATCAAATTCACGAATTTACAAGTTATTCAGACGTAAGAAATATTTGTTGTGGAGAAACAGTGTATAGTACAGACGCAGTTAAGAATTACGAGTCAGGACCTTGTGAGGCCCAGGAAGTGTCTATTATCGGTTTGAAGTGTTATAGACTTATTCACAAGCCTTTTTCAGATTCAACACATTTGTGCAACAACAAAAACATGGCTGTGTGAGTGTAAAATGGCTTAGCATCCTCTATAAACTGTAAAATCCGTTCAAAATGAATAATATACCCGTTTGTCACACGCGTAATCGTAACGAATCTAAAATGTTTTCGTCGATTAATTTTCCCTTAACTAATTATTCTTCGGACGCCCAATCAAAAACAATGAAGAACACATTGGGTGATACAATGTTACCTATGAACATAAATAAATTACACTTAATTCCTGATCCATTGAAAAAAAATTTAGCAGATTCTGTCATAACAGGGACTATGAAACAAAAGAAAGATCCTGATGTGTATAAAAAACCTTCGCCAGCAACAGAGCCTGAAACACGAGGATCTCTGGGTGGCTTTACAAATTTTTTGTCTGGCGTTTTTAATACCATGACAGGTATGTTCCAAAAACGAACTTCTTCTCCCACTACTCAATATTATGATTGTTTTGACGCTGTACATGATAGTGAATTTACGCCATCTTTAGTTTGGACTCCATCCAATTTTGAGGGTCAAAATAAGAACACAGTACCCAATACACATGATACTGAAAATATGTCTATCACAAATTGTAAAGAAAAGCTAAATCAGATACGATTACTGCTTAATGGAAATGTTCAAAATTGTCCTACACAAATATATAATGAGTCTAGATCCCTTGAAGATTCTTTTGAAGATGCATTTTGTCCAGAAAATATTGTAAGACTAGCTAATGAACAAGTAATTGAATGCTATAATTCATACAATCATCATGAGCAAGAGTTACTTGAAGCAGATGCTCCTGTTATTAAGACTGAATTTTGTACTAAACCTATGGCTATTGTAAATAATGAACCTATAAATGAAGTGAATGTAGATTTGTTTGACAACAACATGAACACTGCTACATCAAATCAGGAAGACAACGAAATTGTATTAACTTGTGAGGATAAATTGAAAAAATTAAAAGACCTCATGCAATGTAAATGTAAACAAAACTCAAAGATGGTCGAAGAAACAAAACCAATACCAATAAATAAAGTCAAAACATCATCATTTGACAATGAAATAAGTCCTATTGAAAAAGAGGTGAAAAACAGTTTCAATGAAGTAAACGGTAGATTTTATTCTTCATCTCAAGATAGTGATGATTCATTTCAAATTGTGTTTGCTGATCGAAAATGTATACCCTCAGATTGTGAATCTGAAGATTCTTTCATTTTGTTTGAAGAATCACCGGACTGTTATACAAATAACGATGTGTTTGGTTCTGAATCCGAGTCGGAAACAGAAGATTCAGTTTGTATTATGACAGGCCTGAATCATTCATTCTCGAGGACATTTGAAGATTTAACAGATGATAGCTTGTATGGAGCAGATGAAGTGGATTGTACCATGCAATTGGGTGAATCAGTTGAAGCAGGAAAGGAAAAAAATTCAAATAAAACCATCAACAAGCTAGTATATGAGAAGAAACAGGACAAAAACCAAAAGCCAAACAAAAAGGTTAGTTATGTTTAAATTGGTAACTTATTAGATGTTTTAAATACTACTTTTTCTTCATATAATCTTTTAAATCTGCTAATATTTTATCCTTAATTAAGGTGTTTTGAGTAATTACATTAACATATTTTCTAATGAAATATACCATGATTATATAGAGAATCAATGTATATAATATATATGTGAGTCTCTCTATATAATCATAATACAAAGTAAATGATTAAATAGACAATAATTATTTATAGGCACTGCAATATGCATTTTAATAATGCAATAAACTATTTGTAAATTACAAAATCCAAGGTACAATTTTACATCTCAGTAGTGCATTTTTATCTACATTGTTTATTTACTGTTCAAAGTACAAATTCATTCTCCTATTTAAGACAATACCTTCATAATAGAATATTTTCTTAACATTGTTTATAGATCAATATTTACTTATCTTTGTTGGGTTTTGTATTGGCAAAGACAAACATTTACAATTGTGTGTATGAAAAATTTTATCAAAACAATCAATAATAATATTAAAACATGTAATATATAAAGTAAAATACTTTTCAATATAATAATCAAACAAATATATAAAATTTCCAAGAAAACGACTTTCTTAATAAAAATAAAAGAGCCACATGCCATTTGAAACTTTTTGCTTAAAAATTATGAACTCATTGGTATTATCTCAAAATATTTCTACCTGGCTAAGAAAAGGACAATGACAATGCTATTTCCTTTTTTTGTTCAACAATGACCACACAATAAATTTAAAATGGCTACCCAACCACTACCTAAACCAAGTAATAGAAATTGTCATAGTCTTAATTTATTAGGGATTAATTTATTAGTGTGGTGTTTACAACTTAGAACTTTTTTAGAACAAACCTCTTTGTTTATATACTTTGTTGAAATCAGACCTTTTCGTAAGAAGTTCTATCTCCTTCACAAATGTACGTCAACGAGAGAATGACAGAATTATCAAGACATTGTTTCAAGTAAGGCAGCATTTATAAGAGGAATGGTTAGCTATTTTGAATTAAGATAAGATGTCCTTGAATGGCATTTACGAGTGTCTGATAAAATGCCAATGCTAAATAAGAATATAATAAAATGGTAGAATCAATCAACTGAAACCAGTTCTCTGCGTGAAATAAAGAATGTTGCTTTTGCAATTTGGAATTCTAACCGACAAAAATCTATGTGTGTGATAAAGATGCTCATTGTCCCATCGTATACCTGACTTTCTATTGAGATAATCCTCAAGTTATTTGTAAAGGATCATACCTGATTCTATTGAATGCGTTTCTGAGAGAGAATTTTAAATAAGTTTTTAAATAATCTTGTCCTAATATTGAAATTTTGCACAGTTACGGACAAGAATACATTACATTTTCAAAAATATATATCCATCTCAAATTAATTAAATTTTGTTATCGAATGATTGCAGCAGTTACTTGATTAAAATGCATAGGTATTTTATTTACTACCTACCTGTATGTAGGTACTACCTGTTGGTAGTAGGTACATATGAAATTTTCTAATCAAGAGATGGGGATACTAAATAAAATAGGTAGTAAAACCCAATGAATTTATACGTGATTTTGGACTACGCCGTACATGATTCCAATGTTTAACGTCCAAATAAGTATTGTTACGTTACTATATGTAATTAAAAGTTTAATATATAAATAGCAAAGGAAAACAGAAGTACCTAGCGTAACTGTAAGATAATGGATGATTGTATTAAGAATATTGTTTGAGAGTCTCATAGCTAAGTGGTTTATTAGGTCTACCATGAAGTGAGAGGTATCGGGTTCGAATCATAAATAATATTATTTAATTTATAATTTATTCGGTCTCTGGAAGGCCTTGACAGTGGCCGGGCGAGTGTCTTTATACTGTCGCCGTGGGAGAGCCATGCTGAAGCATATTCGGACGCACTAAATGGCTCGGTTCATCCGAAGTGATACCACGGTACTGTTTCGCAGAGTGATTGAGGGTATCGGAGGCCCTTAAAAATGCCGCTTAAGTGGCGTAAAAAAGCCGACAACACAACATATGTGCAGACTGTGGATCGGTTGTCCATGGGCGGCGGTGTTCCCTTACATATAGACCCACCTGCTCCGTTGTCCGCTATACTATAAAAATGTTATTATTGGAATCTTGAAATAAGATAAACCCTACGCTCCCATCTAATCTTATGCATTGAAGTTAATGTAAATTATTATAAATGAAAAACAACACAATATATTTTTACCTTATTTATCATATCGGCTGATTTAATGATATCATACCATCATCATCATTTCAGCCGTAAGACGTCCACTGCTGGACATAGCCCTCCCCCTTGCACTTCCATGACTACCTGTCGGAGGCGACCTGCATCCAGCTAACATTTATTTATCTTACTTACCATAGATAAAATTTATTTGCAGTTTATGGTATTTGGCCAGCTGGCTCACTGTTTAATAATATTCTAGTCGTGATTGTTAAAATTGTACCAGGGTTAGTAAATAACTGGATCTACATGCATCTATTGCAATTATCTGTAAACCTTAGCTTAGCCATATAAAGCCAGGCACACAGTGTGGATCTCTAGGGTTCTCTGAAGCCCATTTGTCAGCTTATTATTGATTTCAGTCGTGATCGATTTTACGGTACCATCATTAGAAATATAGAGAACAGCTTGGGTGCCTTCGAGTTGGTTATTTTCAAACTAAAATAACATCAATTAAAGAATAGGTCTGTTCTTTTTTGGGGTCGCTTTATCGTGTCGCTTTAAACTGACCTCCTAAATACTAAGAGGTTATCACGTGTATATATTTGCTTTGTTAAAGTCTTCACAAACATCATACAATACTTACATGCAACATTCACTGACTAAATTCGTAGGGATTGAAGAATATCTATTCAATTATCATATTCTATGAATATATTCTGTGAGGCGGTGGTAACTACGGACGAGCCGGCAATTAGTGCATCAATATATACTTCCACGGCTCTCCTACTGGTGTGACGGTGTTAAGACACTTGTCCGTCCACCGTAAAGCCGCCTTGCAAAGACCGAATCAATTATAAATTAAATTATTTATTTCTATAGTTTTCGCTTCCTGGTTAACTTATAAGACCGCTTACGAAGTTAAAAAATGTTAACCAATTTTACAAAATCCTTAATCATATTATATAACTTCCGATGTTTCAATACAATTACTGGACTTTTTTATATTAACCCGTCCATTGATAAGTGTAATCTTATCTTTACAAAAAAATATCATTGAAAGATATATTGGAAATGGTATTTGCCAAATAAAAATTGGTAACAATAGTTTTTCTACATTATATAGATTCTGTATTCCGTATTTAAAGGATAAGTACTGGTCACAGATAGCGAATAACTCAATTTCTACTTAATTCACACGTTCTCTAATCGTGATATAAATTCGTGACGTCAGTTTTTACGCTTTTTTAAATAAGTAAAAACATGAAATTAGATAGATTTAGTTTATATAAAAAAATCTGTACATAAGAATTATTCATATAAAATGATCTATGCATATACAGTGTAAACTCCTTGTAACTTCCGTCGATTTAAGGACAAACTCCCTAAAGCGTCGAAATCAATTGGCTTTAGTTGGTTTAGCTTGACTTCCATCCACCTTTTCTTCTCTCCATTTAACGACAACTCATTATAACGCTCTAAAATGCACAGTCCCTTCAGTTTCGTTATATAGAGTTTACACTGTATATTCATTTTATTATGCACCCGTGGGAGAGCCATGGTGAAGCTTACGCTGATGCACTAATTGGGCCGGCTCGTCCGAAATGATACCACGGGCTCACAGAATACTCAGCGTGTACTGTGTTTAATATTATACTTGTATTGTGTTTCCCAGAGTTAGTGATGATATCGGAGGACCTTAGAAAGTGCCGCTTAAGCAGAGTAAAAAGCCGACAATACAACCAATGCGCGGAATGTGGGTCGATTGTCCATGGGCGGTGATGTTCTCTTACCATACAGGAGACCCACCAGCTCCGTTATTTTTATACTATAAAAAATATAAAAAAGTATTATACTTATATATATATACTTTATATATATATCGAGTAGTGGTCTTTGTTTATAATAAAGCTTTAGATATTATTAACTCAAGATACTACGTCGTTGTCCGTTCGAATCATCTGTTTAAATTTTACCCCCTTTATAAATGTTGTTTCACTTGCAATTACGAGACAGGGACGGTTTAAGAATATATGTTTGTATCAAAGTTTACATAGGATTAATTTCCTCATACTATAAGTTACATTCTCTCTGATTTATGATGCAATAGCCAGGGTCGTTTGATAACACTAATAGAATTTCTATTACTTACCTTGTATCTTGAAGGAGTACGGTCACTTGTGCGCAGTTAGTACTTAGCCGATTAGTTTTGAAAAATGGTGGTTTTTATGGAATAGCGGACAACGGAGCAAGTAGGTTTCCCGTATGGTAAAAGAACACCACGGCCCATGGACAACGGTGTCATACTTGTGCTGTGGTTGTGTTGCCGGTGCTTAAGCAGTATTTTTTAAAGGCCTCCGATATCCTCACTCACTCAAAGAAACATAGTAGGAGTACCGTTTCAAGTACAAATAGCATTTCACGCTGAGTATTCCGTGCGCCCGTGGTTTCACTTCGGACGAGCCGGTCGATTTATTGCGTTAGCATATGCTTCAGCATGACTTAGCCACGGGTGTTTTTTTTCGACTTTTTTATTCAGTCGATATAGAAGTAGTATGTAGGTAACTTACATCTTTTTATATTTAGCCAAGCATTCAGCTTTACTAAACATATTTCTTATATTTACATTATAAGTTTCTATCTTATTATAATTATAAAAGCGAAAGTATGTAAGTTTGGATGGATTTGTAAGCATGTTTGTTAGTCTTTTATGCAAAAACTACTTAACGGACTTTAACGAAACTTTGAAATAATATATCCCATACATCAAAGTATCCCATACATCAGTATCATACATTAAATATGTTTTTTAATGGTATTGAGTAAATTTTGCCAATATATAATAAAAATGTCACCGTGGTACACCGAGTCCACTGGTGCCTTCAAATGTTGTGATACTGTTAAGAGTTTTTTCTTTCCTATGTCGTTTTAGAAGTATCTGTTATAAATAAATATTTAATTATTTAACTAGTGTACATTGTACTGTTTTATAGACTCAATATAATCTGTAAAGTTCTTTTGTATTCTTTTTTTTTTGTAGAAAAATTAATATTTTCATTTTGATTATAATCAATATTCTAAATTTACAAAAACTAATAAACACCACCGAGTCACCGTACGTTTGAAACATATTGAAATTGTTGTGTAAACAAAACGTGACGCGGCTTTGTTTCGGAAAGCTTGGTTGTATGCATCATCTTCCGCTTTGCTCATTACTTGATTGAATACCATTACCATTGTAGATTTTCCGCTACTTATAATTTATTTTTTAACGTATATGTGGTAACGTATTTTCAGTCAATTTTCAGTTTATTCGTTATAAAATATACATCGAGGCAGAATGAAACGTTTCATCGCTTTCACCTCGAAGTTTGTCGTCCGGTAACTGAGCGTTTTTTAAGGCATTTTGTGCCGCGCACCACCTCTCTGGAATCAGTTGCCAGCAGGGGAATTTCCAAACCAATATGACTTGGGGACCTCAAGAAAAGAACGTACACATTTCTTATAGGCCGACCACACACCCGCGGCTCTGCAAGGGCTGGAGGTGTCCTTGGGCCGAAGATCGCTTGCCCTAGGTGAGACTCCTGCTCGTTTGCCACTAATTATATGTATAAATATAGAAATCTTAGTACTTTCCTAGTTTTCACCTAGTTTATGGTTGTTGTTTTCAGGCTCACCGATTTTGAGCTGTTGCAGGTACAAAGCAATAGATTCAATTTCTAATTTGCCTCCCCCGTCATACAAATGTCTGTTATAGCTACATGGCCTGTTAGTTTGACGTAGAACGTTCGAGGTTCGATTTTCGTAATTCAATTTGCAAAATTTTCTTCTGATAGTGATTTACATATTAATTTTATTGATGTTTTTCATAATAAATTGGTGAGAATTCAAAGGATAATCGATTATCAAATTTCAATTGTGTGTTAATTATGTGATTTCAAATGTAAATTATTGCCTAACCTTGAGATATTGCTAATAAATGATAAGACACGAAAATGTTGACATAGGTTAACCACATGCCATTTGGTACAACTGTATGGTTTAATGCCATAACAGGGTTCAAATGTAGTTTGTTTGTTTAATAAATAAGTAATGGAAAAAATATTATGTGTAGTGTAAGAAATTCTTATCCTATTGACTGACTCTTGAGGGTCCCAATATTAATACGTACCCCTAATTTTATAATTATCAATGGACGGCTCTTTCTTTCTTAGGAAATAAGTTGAAAGAAATAGGGCGTTTTGTTTGAAAAAAATGTAGAAAGACTTTTCTTGTTGCAAATTCAATCAGTTTTAGAAGTTTTTTGGTCAATGTTAACCATAATACTGACTCAGCATCAAGTCGGATATCGGTATTTTATTTCATCATGGCGAACTGTAAAAACCCACTCTTGCTCACCACACAAGCTAAGTATCATTACGTAAGTTTTACCGCGAACCCCTTAACATCGAATTTCGCCCTCTAAAGGTTCCTGTACTTTCTTAGTTTAACCAACTGCGGATGAAAATTTTTACTTGCTTTGATTAATTTCAACGGTATTAAAACGTATATTAACTAATACGTGTATCGAATTTTTTATTCTTTAGCGGACAACGGAGTAGCTGGGCCTCCTATATGGTAAGAGAACACCGCCGCCCATTAACACCGCGCCACATTCTGCGTGTTGGTTGTGTTGCCGGCTTTTTACTCGGATATCCTCACTCTGCGAAACACAGTACAAGTACCCGTTTCACGCTGAGTATTCTGTGAGTCCGTGGTATCATTTCGGACGATCCGGTCCAATTAGTGCGTCACCATATGTATCAGAGTGGCTCTCCCACGGGTGCGACACTATTAAGACTCTCGTCCGGCCACTGCCAAGCCGTTCCAGAGACCGAATAAATTTAATTATAATTTATAATTGTCCGGACCGGTATTCGAACCCGATACCTCTCGCTTAGACGTAAATCGTAAAAGACACAGTTTATATGAAGAAAAAATGTATAAAGCTATTGTTTTATATAAAATCAGTTAGTAGAACAAATTAAAATAAACATTCCACACAAGATTGGTTGAATGACCTACATGATACATAGTAAAAATGTATAGTTGTGGTCGCAAATCGAACAATGGGCGACCGATGATATGCGTCTTCAAGATTTTGGAACTAAAAATATCTTGCATTCGTCAAAGTAGCCCGTAAAGTCATTGGGCACAAATTTAAATCTGTGTCATGACTGGCTCGTGACGTCACCACGTGACTCGGCCGATGACGACTCCTTGTAGTAATTATAGATCATGATCTGTCGTAATGAATGCGTCACATAGGATTCCCTTGAAAAGATATCTTAGATTGAAATTTCTACATTATTTTGTCTGATTGCTTAAATATATAATTCCTCAAAGTAGGAAATTTATATGAATATTAAAATAATTAATGCGACCCCAAGGTTAGTGCTTCACGTGTTTTGCCTTCAAGGCCTGTTGCGTCGACGATTGTGTATTCGTTATCCGGGAAAACACGAGTCTCTCGGTTGGGTAGTTGATGAAAATTAACGTTTAAAACTTAAATCTACCGACAATTAAAAATGTGACGATAGGTACAAACATTACGAGTTCTTATACTTATAAGCTATATTTTTGTTCCCTTGATACGTGTTATAATTAATAGTATATCTTTCTATTACAGGTGCGTTTTTCCACTGATCCGCCGAAAGTTCATGTGATGAGAGTGTGGGCTTTCGCAGCGAGACAGGCCAGAGCTGGCCATTGGGAGAGATACACACTGGACCGTAACAGATTTAAACGAAGGTGCGATATCTTTACATATCAATTAACATACAAAATATTGGGATTCATTTATTTTTTTAAATTCTGAATAGGTGGCCCAATACCGGGGTGTATGGCCGCACAGCGAGTTAGCCATTCCTAAAAAAATGCTGGTCCAATAGATGGTTTTGATTAAATTTTATCTTCTCATTGTTTAATCTGATTTATTGCAAAAAGCCTTGATGATTTAAATTGCTTTGAAATATCAAGTAGATACAACGATAAGTTGTTTGCAAACGTTGACATAAATTGATAAAAATGAATTGCAATTTTTATTGAAAATGATATACCCTTTTATTGTATTTAAAAAATAATAGTTTGTTAACTAAATTTAAACAAAATAAGTTTACCAATACTGGACATAATTTTTACAGAATTGCTGATGTGGAAATGGCCATATCGTGGGTGTTGAAACCTCAACACCGCACTTGCGTTATGTTTCAACGCTTTATGCCTTGGTGGAATGCTCAGAAGCGACAGGAATTATCTGAGAAAAAAGGCCTACAAGAGAAAGAAAATCCGGAAATAGAGACACAAATAGATGAAGAAACTACAGAGATAGAATCTAAACTGAAAGAAGAAGCACTACAAAATTCAGTTTTGAAAGAGAACGATCCTATAGTAAAAGAAGCATTGCCTTTTAATGGAATCGATTGTATGGAAGAAAATATTACGGATGTAATTAAAAATGAAAATGATATTGAAACCATTCAATTGGCAGTAAATGAGGATACAGACGTAAATGCAGCACTCTGTAAAGAAACAGAGAGTACACAAACGGTTTTTCGAAAAGAGTTAGAATTACAAGAAAATATAACAGATACGGATACGGAGAATTTAGGAGATGTTATAAAGGTAACTGATACGTATGAGATGGCTAGAATGCAAGACGATGACACAGATTTAAAAATCAATGATGAAAATCACGATCAGCAAGAGAAAACTATCAGTGTAGGCAAAGAAAAGACAGAGACATTGAAAGCTAACGTTGAAAAGGGGATTGAGATAGATCATGCAGCATGCACACACATTAGTTTTCAACAAGCAAAAGCAGTATTACACGATACTGCAGAAAATATAAACACAGTGAAAGCAGAAGACATTGAAAAGAGAAATAATCTAAGTAATCATACCTTAAATATATTTTCAGCCGAATCGCAAGATTCGCATGAAAATTATAACGAAGGCACTTGACGAAGAGATACATACATTCTGATTATTTGTTGATATTCATGCTGGTATATTTATACATTGATGAATAATAGGAGAGGCCATATTTTAATACTATAAAATATATAGATCGTTTATGTTAAAAAAAGTCCTTCTTTTCTATGTATTGAACTGATTTCTCAAAATTATAACTGATAACAAATTTCTTTATTCATAAGTCACGTCGTTATATACTTTATTATTTCTAATTTAATTTGATATCAGTATTAGTGTATGGGGCGTGGCTTGCAATGACACGCCTTTGCCGCTGATAGTGGTACCAAGGCGTTTTTATTGTGATTAATATTAATTTATGTACTATTATAAAAAACTCGATAAACTTTCCCTTTAATTATTAATATTTTCCTGTTTAATTCTTAATTTCAATGAAAGGCGATAGTAAATTAAATTATTTCTAACTCACTCGATGTGCCAAATATCAGACCACTTTCTGATTTAAGATTCTGCCCGAGTATAAAAAGAACTAACTTGTCAATGTTTGGATTCTTCTATTGTTCATCAATCGTAACAGATAAATTTCATCTCAATTTTGCAGCATTAAAAAAATTATTTGAAAATATATATCAATTTGAGATATCAACAAAAATTGCATTCATGTTATACATGGGGATTAATTAATGTTTGCGGTAGAACGAAAACGATTTATTCGTTATTTTATACACGTGGAAAATGTATAAAGGATTTTTACCAAAAACGGGGATGCTAAGTGCCTACATCTAGTAATCTAGATAGCACAAAATAAATGTAAAATTAATTTAAATTTAATAATTATTTTTTATCAGTCTCCGCTGTCTTCAGTAACCCAATCTATGTAAGTTAATTAAAAAAATATACATGTGATAGTGGCAGTGAAATTTAAATGCCAACAGTATAGTTTTTCTTCTATTGGGTTAGTGAATGTTACTATAGATTTTCTTAAGGCAAAAATTTTGCTCATATATTTGATTGGTATGTTAACAGCGGACATCTTTTCTTTACAACTCGGTCACAATATCTGTGGTGTAACTCCAGCTCTTTCGAATTGATACCACGTGTTCACACACCGCGTGAAATAGTAGTTGTACTTGAAACAGTGCCTCTCCTATGTTTCGC
This sequence comes from Delias oraia, assembly GCA_018230265.1. Classification (NCBI taxonomy): domain Eukaryota; kingdom Metazoa; phylum Arthropoda; class Insecta; order Lepidoptera; family Pieridae; genus Delias; species Delias oraia. Next base: position 6,796 of record DWCF01002743.1, on the reverse strand, counting down.
TAAGTGAGTTAAGAAATCGGAGGCCCTTAAAAATACCGCTTAAGTGGCGTGAAAAGCCGGCAACACAACCAATGCGTTGACTGTGGCGCGGTTGGAGATGGGCGGCGATGTTCGTTTACCATAGACCCACCTGCTTTGTCCGCTATACTTAAAAAAAACACATGCGGCCGAGTGGTAGTTAAGAAATTACTCGTATTCTAAATTTATATTAATATTTTTTTTAGTGTATAATTAGTTTATTACTAACATCACATGGGTTTACCGCATCAGGAACGGAAAATATTCACATAATTGAAATTAATTTACATCTACAGACGCTCATTGTGTGAAAATATAATATGAAATAAAATTATTCTATTAATGGTATAATGTTTTAAAATAATTAAACGCTATTTTTATGGCTATTTCGTGATTTTATTGATTTCTCGCCTCGCACTTGCATATTATATAAGACGGTGTTCATTAGATCATAGATTCATTTAAATATTTATAGTGTTTTCTGTATTCGTTATAATTTTTGCATTTAATGGGATCAAAGTAGACATTGGAGTGTGTCGAGTGCATGTTGTATCTCAAATGGATGTTTTGTAACAGCGGCATGTGATGTTACAGTTTCTATTTCATAGAAATTAAATGAGTCGTCTGTTATCGAATAGGTTAAACAACTTGGACTCTACTAAACCTACTGGTTTAGTAGGTCATTCGAGCGCCGAAGTACGTATTTAACTTCGGATACGTAATGGTAAGACATGTAGAATTTACAGTATTTGCCATAAATTTCAAGCAATAGTTGAAATGTATGACCACGCAACATGTTCTTTAAAAGTTGATATAATATAGTTTTATCTCTCAAATTTCTTGAGCATTTTTGATAAGACTTAACTGAGCACCGTACAATGTTTTTCCATTACGTAGAGTGAAAAGTCAGCTATGCCAGTTTTGCATAACAGAATGTAACAATCGTTTGGTGGACTGTCTACTTTTGAATCTGTAAAAACTATATGTATCTTCTATAGACTACCTACTGTAAATATATTCATAGATAAATATTATTCCGTGTACCTTATATTATAAAGATTAAAATGTATGTGATTTCTAACATTGGGTTTGGTTTAATAAATGATAAAGCAAATTATTATTTTATTATTGCAGTTCTATTAGGTACATCCGATTTCGAGAAAGAGGTCAACCGCCGAAACCAACTCGGTTGGGCAGCGTTCGGAAAACTACGCAACATTTTTTCGTTCGACATACCTCAGTGCCTCAAGACTTAAGTTTTTAATCATTGATGACCTACAGCGCGGAAACATGGCTTCTCACCATCGGCTTCATCAGAAAGCTCAGGGTCGATCCGCGAGCTATGGAAAGGTCTATGCTACACGTAGTAAAAAAACGATCACGTAGCGAAACTCACGAGTTTCGCTACGTGATCGAATCGGAAATCTGGAGATCCGTGAACGAACTAAAGTCACCGACATAGCCCGCCGAATTAGCAAGCTAAAGTGGCAATGGGCAGGCCTCACCGCACGTAGAGCAGATGGCCGGTGGGATCGAAAAATGGGCACCACGGACCGTCAAACGCAGCATGGGATGTCCACCCACAAGGTGGACAGACGACCTTATGAAGGTCGCCGAAAGGCGCTGGATGCAGGTCGCCTCCGACAGGTATTCATGGAAGTCCAAAGGAGAGGCCTAGGTCCAGCAGTGGACGTCTTACGGCTGAAATGTCGATTAAAATTTTTATTTAATTGTATATTTGGTTGTAAACTTGTACCTACCTAGAATTAACAAGGAAAAGCAGAGCTTCCTAATACAGGCTTCCTAATAATCTATTTGATTAAAACGAAGTTCTAAACAATAATAATTTAAGGAAAATCTATAATAAAAAAGGAAATGAAAATATGTTCACGATATGAGATGATTAATCTTTGTCGACGGATCTGCTGGAACAGGAAAAACTTGTTGCAATTTGAACCACCTAAATTTATCGTTAAAAAGGAATCTTCAAAAATTGTTTACCTCTGTTAAGCCCGACTCTAAATAACCGGGACATGATTTCACCGCGTTGTTTTTGTAAAAAATTTCCATTACTTCAAAAAATTGCGCGTTTTAGTTGTCGATGTGACTAGATTGTCGTTGAAGGTTGTGCCATAAATACGTCATAGAATCAAACTCAACTGCAGCAGTTTATATTATCTTTATTCAGTACACAGCAACGAATACAACGATCGTAAATATAAAAACCTATGTAAAATAGCTATCAGCTAATATAATAATAATATAAATTCAGCATTGAAACTAACAAATCTCGATATAAAAAAGCCAATTCTTTTATTTTTCGACACGTTCTATTCGCCTGGGCCCATCCTCGAATGGTGGTAAGCCAAAAAGTTCTGGTTTGAAGTCCAATAGTGTTTTGAGCACGATCGTCGCTTGGCGGGTCTGTTCGCGATCTATACGGGAATCCGGTATCATTACAACCTAAAAGCGAGACTCATCATTTAACATTCTTATACCACAGATCCCAAACGGACTTACTAGTACAGAATCAAATTTTAAAAATACTATCGTAAGTGATCGTTAAAATTCACTATTATTAATTTTTTTATATAAACAGTCCTACGCCCATGGACACCTCTAACCTTTGCAGAGCAGCGAATGTGTTGAAGGCCTATTTGTGATAGGTACGCTTAATTTTTTAAAATTCCCCAAGTCGTATTTGAAATAAATTCGAAAAAAATTCGCAAAGTCGAAATCTTAGCTACCTGCATGCCTGCTTCTTTAGCCGCCATGACACCGATGGCGGAGTCCTCAAACACGAGACACTGCCTTGGCTTTGGCTTGTCAGGAAACCTCGAAGCAGCTACTAAATATATATCCGGATGTGGTTTTCCCCGGTACACGTCCGCATCTGTGACGCTTACCTATTGACGAACATATTTTTTATATTTTATAGCGGACAACTGAGAAGGTGGATCTCCTATATGGTAAGACAACACCGCCGTCCATGAACAGCCACGCAACAGTCCGCCCATTGGTTGTGTTGCCGGGTTTTTAGGCCGCTTAAGCACTTTTAAGCGCCTCCGATATCCTCACTCACTCTGCGAAACATAGTACAACTATCACTTCGGATGAGCCGCCCCAATTAGTGCGTCAGCATATACTTCAGAGTGGCTCTCTCACGGTGAATTTATCACCTGTAATATTTCAATTTAAATTAAAATTTACCTTATGATGGAACAAGCCGAACAGTTTAGGTCGAGCGGTAGCTTGCAACCTGACGGCTTGTTCTGTTGCATTCGTGGCGAGCGCCATTGGCACTTTGTGGTCGTACAGGTGTGTTAGCAGTCTTTCTGCACCTTTATAAATACAACAATTATATACATATAACACATAATATATAACATATTGAGGAATTTCTCTTTACGGCCGTTAATTTTATTTCGGAACATTACTAACGAAAATTAAGATATTTAAGTAATAAATTGATATGTAAACTTTGTGAATTTGGCCACGCGGGCTTTATTATTACAGTGTAAACTCCATGTAACGACAAACTCTCTAAAGCGTCGAAATCAATTGGCTTTAGTTGGTTTAGCTTGTCTTCCATCCACCTCTTCTTCTCTCCATTTAACAAAAACTCATTATAACGCTATAAAATGCACAGTCCCTTCAATATCGTTATATAGAGTTTACACTGTATATGCCATCATCATCATCATTTCAGCCGTAAGAGGTCCACTGCTGGACATACACCAATTATATTATTATTTCATGTACCTACTTATAATTAACTAGGGGATGCCTATATCCAGCAGTACACTTAATAGGCTGATGATGAAGACTTATATTTCATATATTATGTAAAATATATTAGATATTATATGAAAATCAGAAGTTTTATTATAAGACACAAAATTTGCGACAAGGATATGTTTTAAACCTGAAAACAATTTTAATTATTCTCTATAGATGGAATATTTGACGTTACATCGTTTTTAATATATTTTATATATTCTAGCTGAACCGGAAAACGTATTGCCAAATAAATATAAAAGATAGATATACTTTTTAGGCATTAACAAGCTCTGCAAACTTTACAATATTATCATCATTTCAACCATAAGACGTCCACTGCTGGACACAGAGGATGCATGGAGGTCCTCCATGCATACCTGTCGGAGGCGATCTGCATCCAGCGTCTTCCGGCGACCTTTATAAGGTCGTCTTACAACAACTTTGCAACGTTTCTCTACAATTCACCCATATATTTCTCAACATTAAGGCAGTATTCGTAAGAAACATTATCGTACGATCATTTTTTGTTAGAATTATTTTACACATTCATCAACTACTACATTTAACTACTAAGAGGCAGCCTTATTATTTGTCAGGTTAAGATATAACCCATGTTACTCACAAATAACGTACCTATGTTTAAAAAAAATCAAGATTGGTTCAGTTTATCTAAAGAATACCCCCAACTACTTCACAAACACAAAAACCTCTTTATAATATTAGTATAGACTACAGAAAAAATATATTATAACAATAGATATGTATTACATCGGAATATCAAGTATAAAAAGGGCCAAGCTGCGATGGCTATTGTATTCTGGGCTTTTACCTTTTAATAGTGGAGCACCTGGTAACAACTTCTGAGCCATCTCATTCATTTGCCGTTCAAATTCATCGCTGGATATCGGCAGTTTTAACTCTTTAACCACAGTGGTACAGACTGCTCTGTCCGTCTCCCCGTACAACTGGAAACATCACTATTTTATAGATATTAATATATATTACGTGGAATAACAGCTTCGTAAATCTTTTAAAAAACATTTTGCTAAGGATTAAATTTTGAAATAAGTAAAGTATATACCTATCATGAAATATATTTGTTTAAAAATAAAAAGCATTAGAAATTTCTTTGAATTTATACAGACACAACTAAATAAATTAATATTCGAAAATGGGTGACCTCTGCTAATGACGATCCAATTTAAAAATTCTATCATTTGGTATTTATTGTATCTCTGGCATCAATTCTATTCAATAAAAATCCTATTATACGATCTATTAACTTAGACGATTTTTGGCAATAAATATTACAAAAATAATTCTACAAAAAGTCTGCTCTAATAAATTGTACCTTTATTTGTAGATCCCTTGAATATTTTTTATTATATTTATCGCATATCTGTTTAATCATTTTATGATACATAATTTCGGAATCTGTAATAATAAGTGCCAAATAAATACATATTTAATTATAAACTAGAGTAATTTTTCCCGTGCAAATTTGTTCTGGTTATAAAATGAATTTTGTTCCAAGAATCATAAGCGGAAAATGAGGTATCTTAATATCAATAATTAAGCCATACTTTATTTCTGCGACTACGTTTTGTATATCGCTAGTCGCTACTAGGCACATCAAACTTTCATTATAATATTAATTTTTAAAGTCTCCATAATTCATTATTTCCTAGCACTCGTTCTAAACGTTGTAGATAGCGCATTTCATGCGAAATAGTAGTTATGTGCTTAAATAATACTCACTTAAAACAGTACCATCCATATCAAAAAGGCAATGTGTTACTTTGTGATAATTGTGATGAAATTGGACCCCCTCTAAAAACGAGAATTCATTGTGTATCGAAAAAATTTCGGACACTTTTTCAGCCGACTCATTGTATGCATTTCTATCTTTCCTTTTGTTACTTGTAGAAATTGTAATTTTTATGTCGTTACCTTTTCGTCATTGTTTAAATTAATTGATTTTGTTAAGGATTGTAGGTTATTTTTTGTCGGTACTATTCTGTGCTTTTTTTAACATTCATAATGACGTTTGAATCTAGCGTCAGTAATATAAGAATAAGATAAAATCTTTTTTTAAGACATGATTATATAGAAACTCCTGGAGTTCTTATTATTTTTCTGGATTCTGTGACTATCAACCACAATTTTGCTAGGGTCAGTATAATGATATTCACATAAATAACGATAGAGATTCGAGCAAGAACATAAATAAAGTTCAAGGGTTACAACTTATAACCAATAGAATCATTTTAACCAAAGACCAAAATGAGAGAACATATTATATTTTTACAATACATATAACTATTAACAAGTAACATAAATATTACTTATAAATAAGAAAAAAATATTATTTAATTTACAATTTAATATTATGTTGAAATTATCCAGGAGTTAACGTCAGTTAAATATGTATACCGTAAGACGTTAGCAAAATGGAAGTCAATTGTAATAGTCATTGGGTGTCATGTGTCAATTTTTTTTCCGTGACATATGACATAAGCTCAAAGAGGACGAAACCTATAATAAAGTATTGCGATTGATTGTTTCCAAAATTTAAAAAATACTATTTCTGTGTCAATTATATGAATTTTATAGTAAATGTATAAAGAGTGTCAAAATAAATTGGTTATTTATAAAATTGAAAACGTGAGTAGTTAATGGTTTTTCATACTTTTATCGCATTTTTTGCTGAGTAATTTGTAGACTATAGTTGTCATCTTGCCAAAATTATTTTGTTCTTGGCTAAACAATTATTATAATCGCGACGATATATTACATTTTCAATAACATATAAGAGTAAGTACGCATTTCAAATATTCCTTGTTAGCTTTCAGGTTAAATGTAACTGTGTCAATATACATTTATGCGCGCTAATTTGTGTTGATCTTAATTGTTTTTGTTACACAATTACATTTGTTAGATGGTTATTTTTAAACAACAAAGAAATAATGTAACACTGAATGAACCTAAAGAGCTCTCT
>DWCF01002742.1:0-22545 GCA_018230265.1 Delias oraia | reverse complement strand
GCGGGCAACCGCTGGATCCACATCGCTCAAGATCGCAGCGGGTGGGCGTCTTTGGGGGAGGCCTATGTCCAGCAGTGTATTTAGATGGGCTGATGATGATGATGATAGAAACAATATTATCTTAATTTTCGCTCTGTGTTGTTTTTAGGTGGTTATAATGCACTACAGAGAATGTATCGTGACATACAAGAGCCTATGTTAAATGTAGCCAGTAGCATGGCAGGAAATCCATTTTCTGGCTTAGTTGATAATTCAGGTAAGAAAGTTATAAATATGGTATGGTTACAAGTTCAAAATTGTCATTGTGTATATTGTGCCAATTGATGGAAAACAAATATGAACTAAGTTTATCTTTACTCATAAATAATACTGTTGTTTGAGGTAATTGAAAAAGTTTTAAGTCTTTTATTTTGTATAAACTCACCCATAAAAGATAGATAAATATAAGAAGCATGAAATAATATCTATGATATACCAAAATTTTGACCAATCTTATACTGTAACTGCACTGTCTAAAAAACCATTCAACTCAATAAGGAAACTTCAAGACTAGAGCATTACATAGTGCTCATGAGAGCTTTTAATAAATAAGGGTCCACGATAGTGATATGCCGAGTCAGTTATTGTTGGTATTTGAATATTATAGTATTCTTTGTAAAAGAATTTAATTTGGATTTGAATCAAAAGACTTGAACAATCATTTGAGTACTGTGACGAGTGTTCGTCATATCGTGGACTCAAATTCGTTTTAAATAGGAAAGTGAATGTACATAATAACAATTAATTATATAATCACAATCGCAAAATACTTTTTAATCATCATTTAGTCATTATCTTCTAAAACATTGCAAGTTCCATACTAAAGAGCACTCACTAAAACACTAAAACTTAATATTAAATTCATTATTTCAATGTTTTCAAATACATAACCCGTGTAGCAAATATAAACACGATCAAACTTAAGCAACTTGATTTAAAATTTACGAAATTAGGATATGAATACTCTAAGTATCCATGATGGACCTGATCGAGAAGCTCAGAGTCACTCAGCGAGCTATGCAGAGGGAATGCTCGGAGTCTCGCTGCGAGATAAAATCAGAAATTAGGGTATCCGCAGCCGAACCAAAGTAACCGACATTGCCCGGCGTATTAGTTAGTTAGCTCGACGAATCGACAAACAATGGGGAAGAAAGGTTCTCGAGTGGCGACCACGTACCGGAAAGCGCAGAGTGGGACATCCCGCCACGCGATGGAAAAACGATCTCATGAAAGTCGCGGGCAACCGCTGGATCCTCTCTCGAGATCGCAATAGGGCGACTTTGGGGGAGGCCTATGTTCAGCAGTGGACTTAATAGCCTGATGATGATCAAGTATTCAAAATCGATATTCGAGTATTTTGGAACTGAATATAGTATTTTTTTATATACTTGAGTATGTATATGAATATCTGTTAATTGTTATGTAGTTTTGACTTGGCACATTCCACGTATCCCCTGGCGCTAAGCAATCTCAAATTTCTCAGTTGCAATGCTTCCAGAATAGTGTTGCCTCAATAAGCACATGTTGGGGCTACGTGAAGTGAGGTACCGCATGTTCTGCCTTGGAGTAAACAAGTCGCCTTTTCACATCCTACAGATTGCTCTCATTAATGATCACAGTGAAACAAAGGCGGCCCACGCCTTGAATAACCACTATCTGCATTATAACAGTATTAAGACGAAATAATAGAACATTACACAATATAAAATCTATCTGCATAAAATAATAAATGTTGTAAAACTGTATTTTACTAAAGTGAAGGAAACAAATATCTTTAGATGGTACCAACCCTCAACAAGGTGCAGAAAACCGTCAGCCCTTACCTAATCCCTGGCAACGCGGAGGTAGCGGTACAGCTACTGGTACTGGGACAACAGGAACTCCAGCAAGCACTGGCCCTGGTCTGATCAACACGCCAGGAATGCAGTCCTTATTGCAACAGATGTCTGAAAACCCTCGACTCATGCAATCAATGTTGTCTGCACCGTACACTAATAACATGCTTCAAGCTCTAGCAGCTGATCCTGAAATGGCATCACAATTAATAAATCAGGTACATATATGGTGGCAGGAATAAGTTATGTGTAATAATTGGAAGATAACATTCTTGTATATTCATATACTATTAAAATGGGAATTGTGACGGTTTCGATGTACGTACAGCAATTATTAGTTAAATAAATTTGAAGGCTCTTATAACAGACTATGACCAGAATTTCTCAAATAATATTAATCTGAAGTCATTAATTGTAATCAAATGACTGTGAAAACTCTTTGAAAGCAGTATGCAGTACCAGCTTAACTGAACGTAGTATCTATATACATAAGCTTAATCAATATGCCTTATAAATATTCGGCTTTCTTAAATAGAGTCAGTGAAACCAAGCAAGTAATATTTCCAGAACCCGATGTTCGCCAATAATCCACAACTACAGGAACAAATTCGCACTATGATGCCGCAGATGCTGAACCAACTTCAAAACCCAGAAATGCAGCAAATGATGTCTAACCCTCAGGTTTGCAATAAACTTTATTGCACATTTAATTTTAGATGTGAAATTTGAGTGGAAATGAAATATTAAAAAATACAATTCAATAGCTACTACTGTTGAAAATTAAAAAGCAGCTTAGATGCTTATAATGACAGTTATCAAAAACTTATCTCTTTAATAATCTTACTACTTACTGTTAAACAGTTTACTTAATAATTCATATTTTATAATGCATAAATCGTCTATTTCTAAACTCATGCACTCATGGATTGTTTGGATGGATGGAGCTTTGAAATTATATGTTCCTAGGCTTTGGGCGCTCTTCTTCAAATCCAACAAGGCATGGAACAATTACGTGCGGCAGCTCCAAGTCTCGTGAACAACTTGGGGTTTGGTGCGGCCGCTGCCACGGCGCAGCCTCCAGCCACGCCCCCTCAGTCACAAACTAATCCGACCCAGGCTCGCCAACAACAGAATAGCGAGGTGTTTACGCAGGTAGGTGTAGGCTTTTCAAGTAGTGCTTGGTTACCATTATATTTACAGTTAACCTAGATGCATGATAGTAGTGTGCAATACATCAATCTCCTTGAATAAATTTTACATGTATGTAAATATTCATATAATTTTACATTTATGTAAACATTCTTGTACAAGAACAATAAATAAAATATCAAATAATATACAGGAAAAGGATCAGCCTTCAAAGTATAGTTATATTATAAAGAGCCCAGAGGGCTTGTAAGTCACCGTGAAGTTAGAGGCACCAGCTCAAGAGTGAATATAAAACAAATAATTGATTCGGGTTTAGGAAGTGCTTGATAGTAGCAGGACTATTGTCTTAACAACCGTGCTGGAGCACTAATTGAATCGTCTGAAATTATTTCATGGACTCACAAAATAACTGCTTGAAACAGTACTTGTGCTGTTTTTCAAGTGATAGACTGTCCATGGGCGGCGGTAGTATCCTATTATATGAAAGACTCGCGTGCCTCGTTAAAAAAAATGCACTATATTCGTTTACTATTTACATTTTGGAACTACACCTTCGAGATTAAGCACTATAGGTTTAAGGTGCGCGTTACAGAACATATTAAGAACCATTTAAATAGTTATTGACAAACATATTTTATAAGAATTGAATATTAATTACATTTTTTTTATCAGTTTATGCAACGTATGATGTCTTCGATGTCAAACGATCAGAATAGCTCACAGCAACCACCTGAGCAACGCTACTCGCAGCAACTAGAGCAGCTTGCAGCCATGGGATTCCTTAATCGAGAAGCGAATTTGCAAGGTGGGTTTTTCAATGAATTCATGTTCCATGTATAAATTTCTTATCTTTCATAATAGAATCGGTTCTGGAACATGATAACGTCAGAGGAACCTAATATAAATCAAATGAATAGGAAATTTATTTAGATAGTTTTGGTTGTGGCTCGTTTAAGTCGATATATTGCTGCATCATATTAGCTATATTATATTTGGACTCATTAGTTCAAAAATAAACTGGAAAGCCTTGCCTCCAATTAATGTCGGCACATGATAGTATTATATTTCAACTAAAAAAGTTTTTTTATTTTTAGCGTCATTTTACAAAGCGTAGTTACAGGCTTCTTACAGATATTTAATATATATAATATACTTGTAAGTTGTACAAAGTTGAACCTTAATGAGTAACAAAAATATTTGGCTACAATATAATATTATATATGAAAGCTTTATATTATATTTGATTTATCTTGTGGGTTTTTAAAGCACCTTTTGTTTTACCTGTATGGAACTTTACATTTTTTCTTCTGTAATAGCAAAATTTTAATGGTACAGCGGACAGTGGAGCAGGTGGGTTTCCCATGTGGTAGGAGAATTCAACCGCCCATGGACAACCTCGCTCGCGCATTGGTTGTGTTGCATGTCTTCAGCATGTCTCTCCTATGGAAAGTGTTTTTTGTTTTAATGAATAATAAATAAATAAATAAGATTGTCCCCAGAATGATTATATAAAGAAGAATGGTTTGCAGTCAAAATCTGTCCACAGAATGAGATATCAAATTGATATCCTTTTTCACTGTTTTATTGTACATAGGTTAAAAATCCATCGAAATTGTATGATTAGTTGAGCGAGTGTTCTTTCTTTCAGCGTTAATTGCGACATTTGGTGACGTAAATGCAGCAGTTGAACGGCTGCTGGCTCTCGGTCAGCTCTCCATGAGCTAACAGACTCGTGTGCTATATGGAATGATTACACCATGGTCTTAATAACAAGATATTTCCGATACTTTGTGTTACTTATAATATCGCTATCGAGACCATAGTGTACCCCAACGGCTATATGAAGTTAAATCTTCTTACTATTGAAATAGTTCATATACATATTTGTATTGTCGTAATCCATTCCTTTTCTTTTTTGTTTTTTTTAGTTGTAAAATTTTCGACTTGATTGAAACTTGATTGATTTTTATAATAGCCTGAACCATTAATGTTAATTCAATTGTTTATCAAAGCAATATTTGTTTTATATGTTGTGTTAATAATAATGTAATTGCAAAAATAAAAAAAGAGGTATATATTTGAAAACACTTGTTATAAAATTAAATTAATAATGATTTAAGGCTATTATAAAAAAATACTTTTAAAAACTGAATGTAATGTAAATAACTTGCTTTGGATGAGAAAAGAAGTCATGTGAAATTACATTTAAAGATCAATGCGCTATTGCTTATGTACAGTCTTTAATGTAAAGTTTGCTAAAATATTCTATTTTTGTTAAATTGTGTATGTCCATTTTCTTTAAAAATATTCCACACTCGTTTGCAGGTATACACTATTATTTACTTATTTAATAAAATATTACTTGGCTATTTAAATACTGAGTCGTTTTTTTACAACTGTTTCAGTAAATGATACCTATATTTGTAGGTATTTTGTAAAGACAAAGATTCGATCAGATTTGATCAGACTTTCGCTCAAATTGCTTGTCCATCTCTGTCACACTTAATTGACTAAAATACCTATATATTATTTATTTACATATTTAGCAGTATTTAGGTCACTCAATATTTGGTTTTGCATAGGTTTTTAGTGGTGGTAGAATTTGATTCAGCTGTGTGCTCCAATTTATGGAATCTTAGTAAATTATATGTATTAATTATAAATTATAATTCCATAGACTAAAACAAACTGTTGCTCAGTTTTATTGAGTTGCCCCAAATTCTATAAAATAATCAAAGACATGAATGTTCATACTATCAATAATATATATTAAAAGCAAAACTTATTTTTCCTCCGTAATTTATTAATCTAAAAATGTTATAAAATTCTTATTGTACTGGGATCGCAATGTAAAAATAAAGTGTATTATTAGTTTCTTCTATTATTTAAGTTTTTGTTGGGACTATAATTTAGAGTATTTCTAGTGTCCGATTTGTAATTATTTGTGACGGAATAAACTTTAAATAGAGATATTAATACTATTGTTTTATTTGATAATATTTTCGAGTAGACTTTTAGTAGACAGGAAAACTTTTAATCATTTGCCATCGAAAATATTAAAAAAGATTTGAGAAAGTTTGTTTTACAATATATTAAGAATTTAAGATGTTAAATTTATTACGAAAGCATTTCTCTTTGTAAGTTGTTATTAAAAGACTTATAACAACTTGAGAAATGAGATGCAATATATATTGGCCGTGCTAACATTTCTCGGGACGAAGTTATGTACAGGAACAAACTCGTGTCTGAAGTCGAGTCTCTTCTCCAAAGAGTCTCTGACTGAAGACGACTAAACTTAGTCCAATTTAACCCAAAAAAAGAACAAGTTTGCGCGTTCACTGCTAAAAACTCTTTGTCGCATCTCTTTCTTTGCAGAACACCCCATTGTAAAATTCAGCGAGTTTCGGTATATTTGGAGTCAACATTTTTAGTGATGTTTAATTTCGCGGTCACCGTGAAGAAAAGGCTAAATTGGAGTATTGCTCGCATCACAAGGCGGGAGCTTCAAAATATAAGTTTCTTCCTCTAGATCGCATTCAGTGTAGAGCGGCTCGAGCTGTTGACGACCAGTATGACACTGGTGATGCGTAAAGATATTGGTTCAATCAGCATCTTCTATCATTAGAACTATTCGTATATATTTATATTAATACATGCAGCCGAATTTCAACATCGAGGCAGAATACAGAAGATAATTGAGCGTTTTTTTAAGACATTTTTAGCCGCGTAGAACCACTCTGTGGAATCAGATTCCAGCAATAAAAAAAAGATATCTTCAATATAAGGCCGGCAACGCACCCACGGCCTTGCAAAGGCTAGAGGAGGCTTCTGCTCATTTGCACTAGATTCCATAAAAAAAAGTGTCACTTAAATAGAACCCAGTTGTGTACAGAGCAGAACGACGTCTACTAAGTCTACTAGTTGCAAATAAAACAACTGAAACGCAAATAACTGCTAAGCGGGTCTGTTGTGATAAGGGATACAAACGATACATAGATTTTCCTCAATTTCATGTTAATACGATATATCGTTCAGACACATCGATATTAAAACGTCAGTAGATAACAAATGAACAACAACAAGAACAATGTTACATCATTTATTGTATCACATCTTGTGATTCTTAGTAATCAATAAATATATTAATTACCTACTACCTGCCACGAGACTTGGTGCTGTCACAAGACCTATTTATGATTGTACTTCTGTTTTATCCTATCGTGCCCCAGTGACGTCTACAACGCATATTATAGCAACATATGTGAACGGTGACCAAGCGACTTGCTTCCAATGTTTACAACTCTAAATTCGTGGTTTCTTTCGAAAGGAAAGTCCGAAACGAATATTTCATAGTTATATGAAGCAATTTATTACGTCTTGAATTTAAAGTTTTTAGGTTTGAATAGGATTTTTTTAAATATAAGAACATTTATTGTAACGTAACTACGTGAAATAAATAATTATTTGGTTTTCTCTACTTACAATTTACATGATAGATATTCATAGCAGTTTTGGCTCCATCGAAAAAACGAGTGCGTCGATATTTTAAAACTAATTTAAAAACTGTATTTTATTATTTTAATGGTAGATTTTTAACCATATACTATTCGGCATTGTGCACAATTAAATAAAGCAGTTAATTGAAATTTCAACCATGTCACTTTTGAAGAAATTAAGATAGGCTCTAAAGGGCTAGAACCCAAAGACATAAAACCCTTAAAAAATATTTATAAATCATGTTTAATGTATTTTGTGCTTGACTTGACATAGTGAGAGATACCTTGATTGTTTAAATATACAAAAATAGTACATATTTCAAATAAACATTAATAAATTTGAAACAATATAATTTGAGCATTGTCTTAGATAAGGTGATATCATAATTAAAATCAATATGGTTATACAATATGCTTGATATATGAGACATAATTTCAATTATATCTTTCAGTTTCTAAAATGTACTCCCCGAGGCAAAAAATACTATGGTTTGCATTTAATACAAGAATTTTCATTATTCTGCTACAAGCTATCTCTAACGCAATCATCCCCGATCATGATGCTAACGTTTTTTTAAGTCCAGAAGATCCCACAATACGACGAACAAAGACAGATCTTTTGATAGATAAGATTTTTGGAGGCTTAAAAAGATGGGATGGTCAGTACTTTATTCATATTGCCCAATATGGATATACTTATGAAAATTGTTTAGCATTTTTTCCATTGTTCCCTTTAATAGTTCGGCATCTTGCTAACTTGCTCAATAGTGTTTCTAGTAGCTTTGTAAACTACCATAGCAACTTAATCATATCAGCAACTTTAATTAATATAGTGTTTTTTATTAAATCTGCTGATATATTACATAGACTAAGCCTTAGGGTCCTTCGAAGTGAAAGCAGAGCATATAAAACAGTAATTCTTTATTGTGTTAATCCAGCTAATATTTTTTTTGTGGCTCCATACTCGGAATCACTTTTTGCTTATATGTCATTTTATACAATGTGGAAATGTACAGAACCAGAAACCTTACGATTTGCCAATATAGACATGTTAACAGCTATCCCAACTGGGCTTTCAATGATTACTAGGTCTAATGGTTCATTGAATTTAGGATTTCTATTCTATACTAGTTTCAAAAATACAATTGAAAAAACAATACCAGAAATAATGTACAAATATAAGACATTAAAGAACAACATACTTATGCCTGCTTTGCTGTTACCACTGGTTACTTCAGCACTGGCACTGTTCATGACTACAATTCTAGCTATAATGCCCTTTTTTTTAGTACAAACATATAATTATTTTAAGTTTTGTATGGTAAATGAAAATACTTTACCAGATTATTTATTAAATACAGAGTTTGTTTTACCAGGTAGTGCTGAGAGTCCATGGTGTAATAATACATTACCTTTTTCATATTCTTACATCCAAAGCCACTATTGGAATGTAGGGTTATTAAAATATTATAAAATTAATCAAATACCAAATTTTATGTTGGCATTTCCAATATTGTTATTAATTTTATGTAATTGTATGACTTATGTGAAAAATAACTTAAATTTGTTTTTAAGATTTGGGTTAAAGGAAAATATTACAAATTTTGTATATTCAACTAAAGCAAGTTGCCGGCCAAAACAATATTCTAAAGGATTTGGGGCCTATGAACCAGTATACTTTATGTATGTGGTACATGTAATGTTTTTAACAATTTTTAGTATACTATTTGTACATATACAAGTTGCTACTAGGCTTTTAGCATCAGCAAGTCCTATTTTGTATTGGATATGTTCAAGTAAAATGAATGTGGGTCCCACTCCTACATCTGACCAGAATACTATCAATGAACACTTTAGAAGAATTGGAATAGAAAAAAGAATTCCTTCTCATCATTTATCAATAGCCAGCTTAGAAGGTATTGATAACATGTATAGTAAATGGAAAACATTTATTATAACTCGAAAGATGCCTGACCTTCAGTCCCGCTTTATACAATGTTATTTCCTGGGCTATTTAGTAACAGGTACAGTTTTATTTTCTAACTTTTTACCTTGGACATAATTAGGATCATAGGCTAAGTTTGCTTACATATCATAATCAAACTGTTCAGTCTTTATACATTCATATCATTTTAAGGATATAAATTTTATTTTGGGTTTGCTAACTAAGTGCTTGCCTTTTAAGGATGTGTGGGGCCTTTAAAATTTGTCCATTTTCAAATATAGGGTAGAATTTGACATTTTCGCAAACATATTTAATGAATAATGAAATATTCAAACCTTTTAGATTGTAGATTAAATTTTTTAAATGAAATCTAGTCAATAAATTACCTTATAGTTATAAAAGCACGATATACTAATGTTATATAATTACATAATAAATTGATCTCAAATTATAAAATAAAGAGTTCATATAATATTATGAACAAGAATATGATTTAAAGTATAAAAGAACATGTTGAGTTGGGACTATACATACACAAAAGAATGATAGCTGAATACAGTTCCAGCAACCGTCCATTCAGCAATATATCATTATCTTATGAAATGCATGTAATATAGACTATAATTTATTTGTAGTATAATTATACTCATAAGGAGACTTAATATATTATGCTTGTATAAGAAATAATTAGTAAGTTTAGAGATTTGGACACATTGATAAGTAAATCTTACAAAATTTTCCATTTAAAATGTAATTTTATCCTGAATAAAATTGGTATCTTAAAAATGGTTGTGAGTTTTATAATATGCTATCATATTTAACAAAAGATGTACAAAGATAGCATTAGCTCAATAAAGCATATAACAGATAAAAGTTTATTTCATTGAAAAAAAATTAAAATTCCAATATCGTTTTATTCCAAATTATTTAATATAATGTTAACCATACACAAAAACTAGCAAATGTGAACCAAAAAATTTAAACTAATTAATTTAAATTATTATTTCATTATTCAAATTATTAACTAATTACATGTTTATATCAGTGCTATCTGGTACACATTGAGATACATTTGCTTTTGGGGATTCCTCTGTGGAATCTGGTAAAACCATATCAAGAGGATCAATTTCATCGGTAACGAGGCCTTCCCCGTCACCGATTTGATCCTATGCAGTCACCAAAGCCTCCCTAAGTCTCAATCGGGCTCGTTTCACCCTTTCCTCTTGCCTTTTGACATCTTCTTTTGTTATAGTCACAGCAGCAATCAATGGCTGCTCAGGATTTAAAAAAACTCCTGGATTTTCCATAATTGTTTGTTTTGAACCAATTTGTCCTATTAGAAACAGTAAATAGTCATAATTATTTTGAAATGGGTCAATGTGTTAAAACACACTTCTATGAGCTTATCCATTTAATTGTCTGAAAAATGATTGATTAAACAAAAGGCAAAAATAGATTGTCCTACTTAATCTGCTTCCATTGTTTTTGACATTTATTTTTAAATAGAAATAATACCTGTTATAGATTGAGAAGACACATGCAATGCAGTAGCAAGGGATTGTATGGTTGTGGCATCTGATGTGTAAGGTCCTAAGGGCTTTATGTATCTAGGCAATGATGTGGTTCCAATAACACCATTAGCATCACATGCTGTTAACCCCTGAAAATTAATTAGTTTATATAATAATATTAACTGTTTTGTAATCAACTTCCAAAAATTATTTTAGTTATTGAGTTTGAATCCCGGTCCAGACAATTAAAATTTAATTTATAATTTATTCAGTCTCTGGAAGGGCTAAACAGTGGCCGGGCAAGTGTGTTAATATTGTCGACCCGTGGGAGAGCTGCTGACGCACTAATTGGGCTGGCTTCGTCTGAAGTGATACCACTGGATCAAAGAATATTCACTGTAAAATGGTACTTGTATTGTGTTTTGCAGAGTGAGTGAGTGAAGATATGGGAAGTCTTTAAAAATGACGCTTTAGTGGCGTAAAAAGTCGGCAACACAACCAATTGGCGACTGTGGTGCAGTTATGCATGGGCGGCGGTGTTCTCTTATCTTATTATGAGACCCACCTGCTCAGTTGTCCACTACACTATATATAAAAAAAAATCTTGTTATTGTCTGATGAAATGTACAATTTTGGGTAGAGAAAAAATCACAAATTTTCTTTGTTATTCTAGATCTACATATAGAACATTAAGTGGGTCCAAATTATTAAAAATTGTGCAACTGTAACCAGACAGTTCTGGTATAGTCAGAAGTCATTTAATAGAAAAAGAATTAATAATAAACATGAATTGTTTTGGTGTGACATAGTCCTGGCTATGTGGATCAGCTAGTTATTTGATACCTCAAGTCGTTTTTCCCAGAATAGTTGTTTAGGTTTCTCTTGAGTTCCATGCTTTAAATCTGTTTTAACTTTACTATCTTGTGTTTTGTATACAGTAACTGGCTGCTTAAAAATTGAAGCTGTTTGTCGTATTGGTGGTACTAATGAAGCATCAGATCGTACTCCCCTGTATTCAATTAAATTTATTATTACACAAGAATTGTGGACAAATGATATTTTTAGGACTTTCAGAAAATCATTAAAATAATATTCAATTTAATAGAATGACACACTCTAATCACAGTTTTCTGTATTAGAGCACATTAGTTTTTAAGTCAAATATACACAATAAAGACTGTACAAATATATATACATGCATATTAATCATGCTATTAAACTGCTGAGGTGTCAAGGCAAATTATATAAAACAAAATTAGTTTATGAAATATCAATTTTTTTATGAAAGAACACACATTTCTGGAAACAAACATTAATAAACTTATTAACATGGGTTCATTAACATTTTTTTTTGCAGCCTGAATATCATACCTGCATAGCATAGTGAATAAAAAAAGTGTAATAAGCTTCTTGGTAGCATGGAAAAAGCTGTATTAAATAAAAACACTGAACAGGTTCACAAAAAACAATTATAATACCAAAGCTGAATTTTAAGCCAAGTGTAGAGCAAATAAGAGATGTATCAAAGCTTAATTAGTGAACACAACACAGGTGATACATGATAGGACATGGATGGATCAACCTGTAATCAAACTGCGCACGAGCTTTCTTGGCCTTGCACAGCAGCATGGTGTTTATTTGACCCTGCTGAAAGTCGAAACATGAGAGGTCCATGCTATCACCCAGATAACGAACTAGCTCTGCTTTACTGCGAAACTTTTTACCTGTTGGGCTACAGAAAATTCATTGTATGCCTTAGTTAGTCCTGGTAATGATACACAGCAATTGTAAACTAATTGTGTATCAGTATGTACTGTACGTGAATATGCAAATGTTTTTATAGTATTAAATGTATTACACATTGTAACTAATTATTAAAAATAACTTTTTGGTTAAAACTTTAAAATAGACAATTACCTGTAATAATAAACATCAACTTTGCCAGCGGAGAGTCCGCTTTTTCTAATGATTTCTTCTCTTTGCCAGCCTTTGGGCAAAGCAGCACAATCCGTCCACTTTTTCTCAATTGATATATTCATACTGTATTTTGCAAACTAGGTTGTATTTAAAAGAAAGGAAGTAGAAAACGGAATGCTTTTAGTTTCATAAACTAACGTGTTCAAGATGGTACAATGAAAATACGTACTACGTAAATAGAATCAGTACAAATTAATAATATTCTCGAAATAAAGCTTTTTTAAAAGTATTCATTGCAAAGTAAAATGTATCAGGAAAATCATTATTATTTGACTATACTTATTAAAAATTAAATAGTAGGTACCAACTATACATAAAAATAAGTAAACAACAAACAAATAGTCATAGATAATAGAAAAATTTGTATTTTTTAGCAAATTAAACTTTTTCCTGTACTTCAGAGAACTTACTAGAAGGATGGTCTGTGCGTTAGCAATAATTTCACCTGTTTGGCTAATAAGTAGTTTACAACAAAACTTCTTATGGGGCATAGACTATAACTAAGAATGTGTCCTTTTATTTATTTTATATTTTATATATCGGTGGTACTTTTACTATAGTTTTTATTAAGACGACGACACTGTTCACGCGTTCTTTATATGAAGTACTAATAATAACTAATAAATTATGTAAATTACTTAAGCCTTCTAATTATTATATCTATATGGTTGAGAACCTTCACAGCCACGACTGTGTTGGTAAGAATCAGGCATATATTAGAACTATACTATCAACGAAACCTATTTTAAGATTCGATTACCCACTCGTGCTGGTGGCTGATTTTTGTAAAAAAAAATAGATAGCTTATATAAGCATCAGGTTAAAAAATCTTTATGATAAGCTAAAGCTAAATTTAAAAAATATTTTAAACTTGAACGGAGTCCAACCTTGGTGAGGCAGCCATATTGTTGCGACATTATTTATAGTCCACCTGGTGATTTTTTTTAACGAACTACTCACTATGTGGCCATATAGCCCTGACAGCTTAACGCGAGCTGGGTGGCGAGCTGGACAGCTCGCCGATAGTTTTACAGACTAGCGCAAGGGCGTCTCCTCTGAGACTCGAACCTCGGCTTGAACCATCGTGGGAATTTAAGTTGCATGGCCGACTGATCGGTAATTCATCGAGGTGAGTATTTAATTGTTGGGATAGGAAATAAATCAAAAATTTATTTATTTTTACTGGCCGCTGGCGTCGATGTATGTTACTTAATGAATGTATAATGTTACTTATAGGTAATTTTACACCGTTTCCAAAGCGCTGTTACAAAAGAAACGACAACAAACTATACTGCGGCATTTTCTCCAATGATGCATTATCTCATTTGTTTTCACGGGCCCTGCAGATAACCCTTACATCTGACTTTGTGTTTATCCTCTCGGGAGGCTAACGGCGTACTGTTGACTGGGATAATGTTATCCTAATGGTACCGTTATGTCTGCATTGTCATATATGTAATATAAAAATACAATATATTTATGTGAAATGAATGAGTTGTATCTGTATTCTATAGGTAATATTAATCTGTGATTAGAACATTCCACTACGTCATCGCTATACATTTTTTTAAATAGTGATTGATGGATTTGAGACTTTAGAGAATGGTGAACGGTGATCATGATCTATATTCATAATTCAATTGACAAATGCACAAATCGAATGTGGCTGTAGTGTGCAAATTGTAGATGTGGAAAGCATTACAGTGGTTTAAATATTTACTGGACATTTTGACACTTGTGTAATATTTTGTATATATATAAACAGGATTACAATTAAAAGTAAGTATTATTTACATCAGACAAGTTTTTCATCAAAAACTAGTTTGCGTTATCAACCTTACTACTTTCACTTTTGTAAATTTCGTAATTTATTAGCAAATGTTTTTCTTTGTTTGCAATTTGTTGTCAAGTTTATAGATGTTTAAGGAATAAAGCTTTATCCTGCTTAATTCATAATAGGCTTTGATATTTATTTTAAGACTTCTAAAATTTCTAGTTACCAGTTGTAAACGGATAAATAAATTAAAAATATTGACGAAAATCAAGTATGCCATCTAATTCAATGGCTTTCTTTAGTTCTAAACTAAATATTTGTTTGGGTTTTCTTTTATAATATAACTTATAAAACAATATAATAAAGTTTATAGGCCTATGTCCAGCAGTGGACTTGAATGGGCTGATGATGATGATGATGATGATAGAGTTTAACATAGCTTCAGTATTACCTACTTAATTTAAAAAACTATAGCAACAACTCCATCTCAGTATTGTTGGTTTTAAGGAAAACTCAAATTCTGAAACAAAATTTTTGTATTCAATTTAAGACCTGGCCAGTCAATATATTATATTATATATTACATTATAATATATAAATTTAATGACCTATGAATACCTTTATTAACTTTCTTAGGTTTTGTTAATAACCATTTATTTAGTCAAGACTTGATCCATTAGCTTTGTATTTGTTAACCAACAGATGAAAGAAAATTTAATACCTTAAAAATTTTACTATGATATTTAATTGCTTGGCATAATATTTTCTTCATAGGCTTTTAATAGTTTAATATAATATATATAAAATTATGAAAAAGGGACAACTTTTATTCTGTTATTGCAGAACATGTTCTAATTATAAGAAGGCATTAATGCTATAATAACTGGTAAATATAGCTTTATAAAAATGCAATACATTGAAATAACAATTTTAAATAATAAAAACTAAAAAAAATATCCCTATTTATTAAAATAAAGCTATTAATAAATACAAAAGAATTTATATGTCACACAAGTGCCTCTACGCCTTGGCAAAATACATTATCGCTTTTGTCATTATCTGTACATGTAATTCATGCATAGGCATTTCATACAAATAATTATATAAAAACGGTCTTTGCAACTATACCCATGTTACATCCAAAGTTGCTAGATACACATAAACTTTGTAATAATATATATTTAAATTGGAAGAGACTTGCATTGATAATTGCTATACCCAAATCCTCTATTTTTAATTTTATTTCTCATCTCTGAAATCTATGCTTCTTTACCTGCTCCACATAAATTTGAAATAGTGCGTGTATTAAAATAATTATTAAGGATATTATAGCAGTTATAATATAGATTATTAAAAACTTTGGATTTTATTAGATATAATTTTTAGTATTTCTCACATATCAAATATGATATCTATTGAATTGTCCAGTAGAAGAGTATAATCGTATTTTCAAGGGTAATAGATATATCTATGTCAAATATTTACAAAATTAGCACAAATTACATTGTTTTTATATTTTGATCATCAGTAAAATATGTTTTGTTAGTAGAGTACTTCATAGAAAGTCCGGATCATTTTGCAAAATATCGATATATGGATAGTTTACAACAACGAAAATAAAAAATGGAGTATCGCATAGAACGAGAATCATATTCCTATAAGTAGGCCGGCTGCGACCACTCTCACGGGTGTTGACAATTACCGTAACACTATTGAATGTCGCAGTTGTGAAATATAGACCTTGAACTTTATTTTTGCGATAAGCATGAAGCTCACTTGATATATATATATAAAAGGATGTATGTCTGTAAGGATGTATGAGGAATGTATGAGGAATGTATGTACATTATATCCTGTATATACATTTTTTCCCAAATCGTATAAATGACTGAACATATATGCTTTCTTTTGTTATTAACATACCTACATAATATTTAATTTTACTAAAAAAATACATAATATTTTAAACTGAATATTTGAACATATATTAAAATAACGTAAAAGGACTGAAAAATTATTTATGTCGTTGCAAATTGCCATTTGTATTATGATTTAAACAAATGGAACATAACAAGTACTTATAAAGATTCATAAGGTCTCAACAGAAATTAAAGAAAATGCCAAGGTGAAAATAGGGTGGTACTGAAATAAATGTAGACGATCGCAAATAAAGAAAGTCTAGGTAGTTATTAAGGTGTTTCTGTTATCATGGTAGGCAGGGCTTTGTTGTTTGTCGAAATGTCAGGAGTGGCTTGTGACGTCAAAAGGGAAAATGGCACGACATTTCGTAGTGCACACCACACCCTGGCTTCCAAATTTCCTACGGTCGTAGGAAACGGTTATAGAATTTATTTTTCATCTTAAAAGTGAAAGCAATTATTGCATCTACAATGAAAATATTGCTCGGTTTGATTGCTGAAGATTTAATTAATTTGTATCTGGTGAAATGGGTAAATGAATGTCTTATTTAAATATATTTTATCTTCTATAATATGAATTATATTGTTATTTATCATATTAAGAACTAACCCATTAATTTTCTGTATACGAGTATATTATAAAAACGAAACATAATATGAATGAATCATTTAAAGTAGATATCTTCAACAATCGTCATTATATTTCAACTAAAAAAGTTTAGGATCTAACCTCCCGAATTCTCTAAGAATCGATATCTGTCTGGTAGATTTTGAATTATTAGTAAGCAGACAAACAGTGTGGGAAAGCGAGTGGTATTTTGTATGAAGATGAATTATGAATTTATAAATAACATTCAGCTTTGAATTAAAACGATTGAATTGTCAACAGGTACTTAAAATGGCATTACGGATATGCAGTCAGGAACTGTTTCTGCTGCACTTATTTTGACTTATCGTAAGTACCTACTTACTTATATTTTGCACAGATACTACTAGAAGTATTTTATACATACCAAGCATATATATAAACCATTATATTCTTGAAAAGATAGTGATACAATTATAATTTATTGACTGACGATTTCTAATAACGGCGTATAGTTCGGAAAACTGACATAGTTTGATATTTAGTCACAGTTATTTATTTATATAGGTATAACATGTATAAGTTTATTTATTCGTAGTGACTAAGATGACAGTTATTCATAATCAAAACACAATTTAGTTTATCTTTAAATAATAGATTCATTGTATTATTTACTAATTAGTTTTCATAAATGAGTATAGAATAAAAAGTAAAAAATTGAAAACTCTACCTGTTAATTTTTTTTTAAAGTATAGCGGAAAACAGTAGGTGGGTCTCCTATATGCTAAGAGACACCGCTACCCATGGACAACCGCGCCACAGTCCGCCCATTGGTAGTGTTGCCGGCTTTTTATGCCACTTAAGCGGCATTTTAAAGGGCCTCCGATATCTTCACTCTTTTAGCGAAACACAGTACAAGTATACAGAGACACACAGTAGACATAATATATTGTAAATCTTACTTTCCATATTTATAAGGTAATTTAATAATTATAACTTTCATAAATGTTTATTACACAAACTGATTTCATGAATCTAAATCTGTTTATTATTCATCGAAATGGATTAGTAAGATTAGACTTGAGATGTCAATTTTTGTATATGTAAGCGAGTCCCTATAAGAAGGGGTAAACTTATAGCAGCATTACAAGAGACGCTATAGCTAGCAGATACATATACGAGAGGTGACCGCATAGCCATGCCGCGCCTAAGTCACGTACCTATTTGGCTGATTTTCTAATGTTCCTGAAAGTGGAACGTGAAATCGTGTAAACGGGTCATCGTAACCTTTGTTAAAGCTTTATTGAACATTAGTGACGTGGCAGGTTTTATGCGGCATCGACTGATGGTCTATAAACGTTGGCTTTTAGACATTTCCGAGATTTGTAAATCAGAGGAATCAGATTCACAGTTAATTCGTTGTTTAAACCCATATCAGCTTTTATAAAAACGGCTGTGAATAATCTAACATTTAGTACTTTATTTAAAATGTAATAGTTATCTGATTATGATATTTGATTATGATATAGTATAAATATATTAACAAACCAATTCTAATATACAACAACTTAACTATGTGAACACATGGTATTCTGTTGCGTATTTTGTGACATTGCTTTGTTTGTTGGCCTATAAAGACTTCAAACTACATCAAAGATTAAGGCTAACATAAATATCTTGAAAAAATTCCTTTGTGCTAATAAAAAACATTGAGTTCATCGCGTTTCAAGGAAAAGTACCAATAACATTTTATGAGATGTTTTTTTGTTAAGACATTTTGGTCGTCCGCTGATAGATTCATTAGTTAATTGCGCAAAAGCGTCATTAATTACGAACGGGTTTTTATATACAGTATTACAATGAATGACATCCCGTTCAGTGCGTATGTTTTAGTTATAAGTTTTCGCGAAACTATAGATGCAACGAATACTTCATTCGTTTTTAAAATACTGATGTTGTATAAATTGGATCTTATTAAAATTTTATAGTTTCTATTTTTAAATAATTTTAATGAATCGTTCAGCAAGTTGGCATTTTAAAGTTATTTGAAGGTCTTCCGACGTTAGAAAGGCAAGAAGACCGCTATCATAGAGAAGACTGTTGATGAAATTGGCTCAAAATAAGATTCAAGTTTCAAAATATGTTTGGTTGATATGCAATATTACAATTAATTATATACTAATTAAAACTAACTGTTACGAGAAAAATTCAAACCGTATAAGGAAATGGTACATTACATTCTTCGCGTCTCAAGTCAATTACTTTGCGAAAGAGTCGTATTATTGAATCATTTAATGTGCTTAGAGTGCAAGTGTACTTAGCTTACCTACATCGGTGATCAGATCGGCCTCCGCAGCAATTTATTTGAATATATTAATAATTAATCGATGTAATTAAATAAAAATTCTCTATATTATATATTCTTTTATTATATATATAAGTCATATTATATATAAATATTCTATAATCTTCCGATCTTTTGAAAATAATATTACCTTAATTTTTTAGTTATAATTAAATTATGAGTTAATAAAACAACAGAAAACATATTATATAATTTATAAAAATTGCCTTAAATAAAAAAAACCACACAAATCAAGCGTATGGTTGTTTGCAGATGTGTACAGAGAAACTTTTTCATTTATAATATAAATAAAAATCAGTATAATTTATACGTAAACATTGTTGATGACACGTGTGTTAAATCTGTGAAAATCTAGTGATCTAAGTCGCGGCCTACACGATTTTCCACCGCATTGTTTTCCACAATATTACAACGCCTTAAGAAGGTATTATTCCGCATATTTCAGACGATAGCACCTAAATATAGACAACCACTGCGGCATGTTGTCGCTGGTGTGTACTATCGACCAATCTTCTATTACAACTTGACACTTTGAGGGAAATCTGAACATTACTTTCAAATAATTATGTATAATATTTCATGGTATGCTATTTAAAATACAAAACGTTTTTTTATATAGAGTAATTAATAAACTTACCATTTTTTAAATGATATATTGTTTTTTTAAGATATTAAGAATTTAATTGTGTCTATTACATTCCAAGTCGGTCGAATAGTTCAAATAGCTAGTTTGCCCGATTCAATACCCTGTAAAACATCAGATCACATGTAATTTTCTTATTCTGAGTTTTAATTTGTTAACAGCAGCTAGATTAGTTGAACTATATCTAAAAATAGAAAAATAAATGATTATTATTTATGATTTCTGAAAGTGAAAATTATTGTTAATGCAAAAAAATGAATTCGAACTGAGCGTGACTCCCATGTCGCTCACCTTGCCACGCTAAAACACTACGCTAGTCGCTATTAACCTATGGGCTATCAAAACAGTGCGTCAACTTGATTGCTGCTAGTCGCACGTCCGATTTGTGGCCGAGCCAGATATTAAAAATTTACTTGCTGTGCTTTTTAAAAGTGCCTTGCAGTTTGTATTGTGAGTTTAGACTTTTGGTAATTATAATTACTAATTGGAGTTATCATCTCATATAAGAGAAATACCTACATTTTTGTTCTAATTTATAAGTACTCAATAGATAAGCTATAATTGTAGGATTAATTATTAATATTGATTTTTAATATTTTAGTTGAAATCTTGTAGAAATATTTATATGTAAGTGAAAACCATACTTATTGCTAAATATTTTAAACTTTAGAGCTTTTTATGAAATTCGCCATGTTTATCCTTGAATTGTGACACGGTACGTTCAAATTTAAATGTTATAATATATTTACCTGTTCCTTGATGCAAGTAAATAAACGCTGATATTCTGTTGAATTCATTGTTAATCCAACGATGAAAAGTAGGATGTAGGGCATCGTGAAAGCTGACGTGGTCAAGATGGTTCTTAACTATAATTTATCTAAATCTTTTCATCTATTAGCAGTCATTCGTAAGTAATATGTCATAACGTGACATTTATACTTCTAATGATTTTTTTTATTTTCAATATTACGATTTTGGATTCTGTAAATCGGCGTAATCAAACATTTTTATGGTTCATGTTATATCACAGTCAAACGTGAAGACCATGGCATAAACTGGACTAAATTATCACTTGTTGAGGCGTGCTGACCTAAGACCCCATATATTCATTCAATAACTATTTATATTGGCTACATTATAGACCTATTTGAAATCATAGTCAATAATAATGTCGCTTGATTTTGAAAGCTTAGACTGTGATGTTAAATAAAACTAATTTTTCTATATATTCACGTTTAACTTTTAATACGCGTACATAGTCAATGTTATTTCAACGATATTATGTTATAACGTAATTTGTTACAAGTTCTGGAACAAAGTTAAAGCCACGGTTTGTTCTAATATTTAACTAAGTTCACAAATAGGGTTATGACAAACACATTTTCGTACAAAATAGTTCTTACAAGTTTTATATGAAAAAAAACCAATACTTTTGAGATCCTCTTAGCTTAATGGTTTTAAAAGTGTACCATGAAGCGAGAGGTATCGGGTTCGAATCCTGGTACGGACAATTATAATTTAATTTATAATTTATTCGGTCACTGGAAGGGCTTGACAGAGGCTGGGCGAGTGTCTTAATACTGTCGCACCCGTGGGAGAGCCATGCTGAAGCATTTGCAGACGGACTAATTGAGCCGTCTCATCCGAAGTGATACCACGGACTCACGGAATACTCATCGTGAAACGGTACTTGTTCTGTGTTTCGCAGACTGAGGATATCGAAGGCCCTTAAAAGTGCTGATTAACAGACGAAAACAGCCGTTTCCACAACTAATGCGTGGACTATGATGCGGTTGTTCATGGGCGGTGGCTCTTACCAAATAGGAGACCCACCTGCTCCGTTGTCCGCGATTACATTAAAAAAAAATAAGTACACATTTATTATGAATCGACACAAATCTATCGTACATTTTAATAACGCAATTATGAAGATTATTACTGATTTTCTCCTTGAATATAATTTGTATTATATATCAATTTTCTTAAATGAATAGGCAACAATGTATGCCTATATCTTTTGAGAGTCTAGCCGGATGGTTGTGCAAAGCTTAATACAACCATACATTCTACCTACTTCAGCATAGACTTAACAATGTGGGCCGATCGAATCCCCAATATCAGCCAACAAATCTGCCGTCCAGTCATGATGTCACTCTGTCTGCTATACATTGACTCCTTGTTTCGAATCAATTACGTACGTCTTAATTATCACTTATCGGGTTCATCAACAAACTTCACTATTTTGACAAAGTTAAAAGCAGTGAGGAGGTTTGTTACAAACGTTAGTGAACGATATAATAATTTCA
>DWCF01002741.1:0-22555 GCA_018230265.1 Delias oraia | reverse complement strand
TTTGTGTCTGAGGGACAGCTTGCTCTTCTTATTGAGGAGGTAATGCAGACGAGAGAGGACAAAGGCCGCCTTTGCGCCGACTCTTTTTATGTGTTCCCCGAAGGTAAGTCCTCTGTCCAAGGTGACACCTAGGTACTTGACTTGGTTGCACCAGGGGATTGGCAGGTCTAGAGCGTGACGGCTTTGGGCAGGTCAAAGTGACCCAATGATGCGACTTTAGCGAACATTATCGCGGCGCTCTTGTCGGGGTTGATTTGAATGCTCCGGCGCCGGAACCACTTATCTAGGCTCGTGGCGGCGACTTGGAGCGTTTTTACGATGACGTCCCGCTCTCGGTGCGTCGTGTATAGTGCCGTATCATCGGTGAATAGAGCGAGCTCCACGTTCCAGAGCTTGGGAATGTCGCTAGTGTACAGCGAGAATAGCAAAGGGGATAGGACTGAGCCTTGAAGGACACCGGCTGGAATGGGGTAAGGGGCGGAGAAGGTTCCTTCCACTCCATAGCGAAAGGAGCGGTCGGTTAGGTACTCGTGGATTATTCGTACGAGTCTCAAGGGAACTTTGATGGTGTGTAGCTTGTAAATCAAGTCATTGTGCCAAACCTTGTCGAACGCTTTCGCCACGTCGAAGAAGAGGGCTCTAGTCGGCCTGTGGCGTCTGTGTCGGTGCATGCCTTGCAGAATGTGCTCTATCTGTCGGTGCATTTGGTGCGAGCAGGAATGGGCTGGCCTGAATCTCAACTGCTCGTCTGGGATTAGCTTCCTCTCAAGGGCGAATTCCTCATGTAGCGCGCGTTTTGACTAAGCGTCGGAGCGTCTGGCTCTGGACGACATGCAGCTTTCGGCGAAGGGTCTCTTTGTACAGCGCAAACTATGATAGTACACGTTTGTTTTTGGTGTTGAGAAATCTTCATACGCAGAGGTAGATGCGACTTGAACAGTGGGCGAAGGGCGTACACCGCTTTTTTTGATTCGGCTGGTGATTTGTCGTACATTATTGCGCTATTGTCAGTTTGCTACTGTCATCAGGATTTATGTCATACAAATGGCAATTTTGACAATTTAGAAATCTTAAAATATAATAACCACTAATCCAAATTTATATAAAAATAGGTATTTACTATATACCTAATTAATAATATTTGCATTGTTGTGATTGCCAAAAAGTTCAGATATTATATTTTACTATAAAATTAAAATTTTAAAGTATTAAGGGCGTCGTTTATAGTTTAATTAATAAGAAATTTTAGTAAATGTTTTACGTTACTATGACCAATCGTTCGGATATAAAGTCAGGTTAAATTATTAGTTTTTACCCTTTTAATGGTTTATTTAATTTTTAAACTATGTTTAAAAGTCGTGGTGATAGTAATATTGTTTATAAATGTACAGTTCGGTTATTAGAGGATACAGAAATTTTAGAGTGCGAGTTTCATGTAAGTTGTCTCCCCTTTAAATATCGGTTTTCATAAAATATATATAATAATAGTTTAATTATGTTTTTTCTATGGTTTCAGCCCTCTTACAAAGGGAAATTTTTATTAGAACATGTTTGTCAACAACTAAACTTAACAGAAACAGATTATTTTGGCCTGCGATATGTAGATGCAAATGGTCAACGGGTAATAGTGTCTTTACATACAGTTTTTACATGTTAATACATGTTAACATACAAATTTTACAAATAATATTATATATTTAATTTCAGCATTGGTTGCATTTAGCCAAATTAATATTGAAACAAGTCAAAGGTTTGTTGAGAAAACACTATTTAAATATTGTGATTTTTTCAAGATCTTATTGTTCTAAAATATAAATAATAAACCTGCAATTATTTGTATTAATTTCTTGAATAGAGTTGTTGAACATTTTGAATTATTTTACTATGATAGTTTATCTTATTTTATCTATTATCATACGAATTAATTTATTCACTGACCAAACTTAAATAATTATTGTTATAGATGCTTCACCTATATTATTTAGTTTCCGAGTGAAATTTTACCCTCCAAACCCATTGTTACTAAAGGAAGATGTGACAAGGTTCCAGATTTATTTACAATTAAAAAGAGATTTGTTGCATGGAAGACTTTATTGCACTTCTAATGAAGCTGCTATGCTTGGAGCACTTATTATTCAGAGTAGGAATATTTTTTACCAATTATTCTTGTTATTTTCATTATTTAGTTTGCTTATTTAAAACCTCAATCTGTTAAAATCTATAATCATCATATCCATGTGAGCAAATATATCAAACCCTCCAGGGTTTACTAGTGAAATTACTTTATTTATTTAACCATCATCTAAAGCGACTTATTTTTTTTTTATTGTTTAGATTTTGTGTAGATATTTCACTACAAAGTATAGTATAAGAAAATAATAAATTAAATTTTTAGTTGAGCTTGGTGATTATGATCCAAGTATTCATGTTGGAAATTATGTTACTGAAATGAGATTGTTGCTAAGACAGACTGATGCTATTGAGGCACGAATACAGGTGAGTTAATATGATAATTAAATTAATTTTGGATAGTAAATATTAAGAATAAAATAAAATTTCACTTTGGCTGTAGCATTAGTTTTAAATTATTAAGGTACATAAATCAGAAACATGCTTTATATTATAAAATAAATAAAAACATTTTTTTACTTGTAGAGTTATGGTATAATTAATGGTGTTGCTTTTAGGAGTTACATAGAGAGCCAGTTGAAGGAACCTCTGGTGGCACAGGTGGAGTGAAGGGAATGTCGACACAGGAGGCAGAACAAACATTTTTAAAAATTGCTTGTCAACTAGATACTTATGGGGTTGATCCTCATCCTGTTAAGGTCTTATAGTTTATATATAGTTTACATAAACTTTAAAATAAACTCATTTTTTATTAAAATTGATTTATAATGAATAAATAATATAATAATAAATTAATGATGCTGTTTATGTTAATAAATATATTTACAGAGCTATTTAGGTTTGGCTTATTGCGCTTTCTTTTGCTCCTCTAATATTTTTTTTTATGAATGTAAATTGACAGCAGATCATTTAGTACAAAGGATAGCTCTCCCAAGACAACAGTTGCTCTCTTGAAATTTGGATTCGTTTTTTTCTAAAACAATAAAAATGTACCAACAAATAGTATACTTTAAATAAATAGAAGATCAGGGATTCATATAATTTTATTATGATTATAACGTATATAAAGATTTCGATACATATTTTAGGATCATAGGGGTAATCAATTATTCTTAGGGATTAATCATTGCGGTATACTTACATTCCAAGGAAGTCGAAAAACTCACCATTTCAAGTGGTCTGAAGTGCACAAAATTAATTTTGAAGGAAGAATGTTTATTGTTCATCTGAATTACCCTGAGGTAAAATGTAATTTAAAACTTTGAATTTTGTTAATGTTGTCTGATTGCTTCAATTTTATAGACTGGTGGCAATTATTTACATATATTTTAAAAATAATTTTAATCTTTTAACTAACAGGATTTTTATAATAAATTTTAGAAAAAGCACACAGTGGGTTTCAAGTGTCCGAGTGGCGCTGCCTGTCGGCATGTGTGGTGTTGCGCGATAGAACAAATGCTATTCTTTACGTAAGTGAAAATTTTGTTATTTCAAATCTGTTATGTTACTAATACTATTAATGTCTTATAATAAAACAATGAGTTATATACAATATAATATTAGTTATTAGTTATATACAATGTAATTGAGTCGGCTTGTCCGACGTGATACCACGGGTTCATAGAATACTCAGCGTGAAACGGTACGTTTGTACGGTAGTTTCGCAGAGTGAGTGAGGATATCGCAGGTCCTTAAAAATGCCGCTTTAGCTGCGTAAAAAGCCGGCAATACAACCATTGGGCGGACTTTGTCGCGGTTATCTATGAGCGGCGGTGTTCTCTTACCATACAGGAGACCCACCTGCTCCGATGCCCGCTATACTATTAAAAAAATGTGGATTTTAGTCTGTTACAAGCATAATTTGTTTTTATTAAAGCAAAGATTGTTTAATTTTCTTTACAGATTGCCATCTTCATCAGACGCCTGTGTTTATTCAGGTGGGGGGCTGTTTTCTTGGGGCACCAAGTTCAAGTATGTGGGTAGGACGGAGAGGGAGATATTGGAACGTGACGGTCTGCTAACGCCAAGGGATTCACAGGTCATACTCCTTCTATATATTGTCACATATTAGGTCTTAATTTCTTCAAGAATATTGCTAATAGGATTGCATTAAGATAACATTGCTATAAGTTTGTCATTCTATTTTTTTAATGGTATAGAGAACAGCGGAGCAGGTAGGTCTCCTTTATGGTTTTTACACCACTTAAGTGGCGTTTTTAAGGGCCTCCAGGCTCCGATATCCTCACTCAGCCAAACACAATAGAAGCACCGCTTCAAGTGCACCTATCATTTCACGCTGAGTATTCTGTGAGACCGTGGTATCATGCACCGAAGTACATGGCTCTTCCTCAGGTGAAAATGCTATGTTTAATAATGATATCTCTAGATTAGAATCTATTGAAGACTTTTCATATGAGACACGTAACTTCACGGTGGAATTTCCTATTTCAAAACAACGTTCAATTAATATTATTTTTGCTGAACATATTTTGCCAATCATTCAAAAATTTAAATATGTGTATTTTTATTACGCTACAGGATGAAGGTTCAAGTACGGGTGGCAAACGCAAGGCATCAAGTGTACCCGCTACACCATCAACCCCGATGACTGGAGATTTTGGTAAGCAATAGACACTGCTACATAGTACATAGGTCACTGACCGTTTTACTTTATACCCATACATCTATTCCAGACTGCTCCTTTTAGTTTAAAATTGTTTTGATTGACTTGATTTGGCTCTGGCGCGGTTGTCTTTGAGCGGCGGTGTTCTCTCACCATGTTCCTACGTTGACTCTCCTGCTCTGTTGTCAGCTGTAACACAGAAAAATATAAATTTCCAGGCTATAGTAGTTTGCCAAGGTCTACACATAGTGCCCCGTTGGAAGAAAGTGCAGTTACAGGGTCGACAATTCCCGATGGGGAGGCTTGCACTGGTGGATGCTTGTTGAGCGGGGCGGCCGTCGACATCGCCTTATGCGACCACTTCAGGACCATGGCTGATGATAAAACAGGTACATGACTTTTTGGATGAGATCGATGATGATGACGTCATGAGATGGACATCACTTTGGAGAGATGTTGCTCCGCTCAGCATTGTTCATGGGCGGCGGTGTTCTCTTACCATATAGTATAGTTTATATATAGTATTTTTTTACCAAGCTGCTTCGTTGATGGTTATACTATAAAATTTCTGATTAAGTATCTAAATTACTAATCAGAACTAACGTAGAAAATAAAACAGGGTTAAATTGAAGTTATGTTAATAGTATGTTTTTTCTCAGCGTGTCCAGAGTACAGTCGAGATTCGTTCGAGCACTCGTCGACCGAGTCGGGCGCTACAACACAAGTGACGCACTTGTCGCGTGCGTCGCAGCCGGCGGACGACTGGCGGCCTCCCGCGCTTCAGCCGCCGCCGCGGCCGTTCAGCCTCCTCCGCGCTTTCGTTCCGTCCTTTTTGTTCGTGTGGCTCTCTCTCGCGATCGCGATGCTCCTGCTCTTTGAAACTGA
This sequence comes from Delias oraia, assembly GCA_018230265.1. NCBI lineage: Eukaryota > Metazoa > Arthropoda > Insecta > Lepidoptera > Pieridae > Delias > Delias oraia. Next base: position 16,917 of record DWCF01002741.1, on the reverse strand, counting down.
TTGGTCGGTCTTTAAACAGTTAAAGAGAAAACCGGAAATTGTCTCCCTAAGACACTATTACTATGCGCCTCTGAAAGAGTATCTCAAGAAAAAGGTTGTAGAGCTTTTTTGATTTGCAAATTTGAAATATATTTTTATAACGCCGTGGAGCTATTAGGTTCAAATAAATAAAAAGTTCGTAGCGGTGTAGCCAGTTTGGTAAGTTGTTGCCAAAGCGTTGGACTTCACGTTTGGAAGTATCATCCATTTAATCAATTTTTATTTAAAAGGGGTGAATTTATTCAGTTTGTTAGAGTGTTAAAAGAATTGATTCGAAAGTTGTGTAACGTACCTAATTTGTATTTGTAGAAAACGTAACATTGAGTTGAGAAGGATGAGTAATACTCTTTTGTATTATTAGAACCTGCAGAAATGTTTAGCTATCGTTTAGCTGGCCTAAACGAATTGTTAAATCTGTAGTCAAGCGATACCAATATGTAGATGGAGTCAATTCTGATGTGTCAAATTTTTCGACACGTTTTAGGGTAGTAGTACCCGTAATGTATTTAAATAAATTTTATATATTAGATTGGCTTTGCGTAATAATTAAATATTTTAAATATTGCACAATTTTACTTAGGTAGTAATAATTTATGCAAGTTTCTACTATAAGTTGAATTAAATTAAGAAAAAAATCGATAACTAAATTGCCATAATTACTAATAGGAGTACACGGCTTTTGCGTTAGTATTCACTATCACTTATACTTACGAGAAAACATTTTTACTTATAAGTTCAACAGTGCACTATATTTTTAAAATTCTTATACGAATATTTATGCACTCTATTTTGTTTCTTAAGTTGAACTCATGTTGACTGAGTTATTATATTACATTATATTGGAGTACAAGCTTTAAAGTGATCTGCAGTCGCCTTATTTTCACAAGTCACCATACGGCCACCATGTCTTCATAATTAGAATCTCATTATTGAAATGTAAGCATTTATTATTTATTTATAACTCTGTTATAATATAGTTGGTTAAGTATGTGTAAGTATTTATGAAGCATTAACTTGAAACGCACGTATCGCCTTTTGTAATACCTGATTACTTTAGCTTTCCTAGTCACTTTTGTAAATAATCTAGTGAGACACTAATCATAGTGTTAATAAGAGTCGCGTCCTAATTTTAGCAAGCCAAGTTATATTGTTTTTATGAAAAATTGTTTTTTTTTGCAATGAACGTCGCATGTTTTGCTCATTCTAATTGCATTGAACTAACGTGGATGATCAATTCAATAAAATAGTCGTCAAAGCTTAGTTGGCAAACTGCGCGGAAAATCTAGTCTATGTATTGAATATAGAGTTTATAGTAGAACTGATCGAGATATTGTGTTGCCATAGCGCATTGATTTCTGTGGACCAACGTTAAGTTTGTACCTGTATAAACATTATTTTTGTATTAATACTGCTTTTACAACTTTTACAGCCTTAGTATTAATGATAAGCCCAATTTATGTAATGCTTTGTTTACTTTCCTCAAATTTCATAAAATGTCAAAAAGTAATAACTTTTTACATTAAGTATTTTGCATTCCTTTAGGTGAAGTATAAATATGTATGTTTTTCAAAGTTGAGTTATTTCTATTAAAGCTTTTTCTAAATCATTTTTTTTATTGATTTCAAATATTTCCGATTTTATAGTTTAGAAAACAATTTTTCTTCTAATAAAACACATTGAAATTGAAGCGCTTGAACCATATACAAAGTTTACATATTATAAGATTTGTATATATTTAACTAATATGTAAAATATCGGCATGTGACATAAGAAAAGCTGGTAATACAACTAGGAAAATTGAAGTTCGCCATGTGAATTACTGATCTCCAATAAAACATTCAACATTACGTTCATATTTTATTATTTATAAAATAATTCCAAAATAAGCAACAAACAAATACGTTAACAACATAATATTAATTAGTGAATCTGCGCGATCAAACATTGCAACGATAATTTGATAACTACATATTTTAAATCAAATCGTTAGGCACCGAGATTTACTTACATATTTAGACATTCTAAACATGGCACTTCATGGGGTCTATTAGTGAAGAATATTATTTTTGATTATACAAATACACCCTTTTTATAAAGTTACGTTTAAGTTGACGTTTCGATATGTATTTGTTACGAACTCCTCTACTAAAAGAAATAAACCCCCTAGAACTCGACATTTCATGGTAACCTGAGCCATATTTTTGATAAGCATTTAAGGTATATCTAAACATATAATAAATAAGTCTCATCGCGACTTATATAATTTAGTATATTATATACTTACAGAAAATTAAAATTAACACAAAACAATATTATATAAAATCATATATTTTATTCCTAAAATAATCGCATCCACTTGAGCTATAAATGATAAAACTAAAGAATCCATTTCACCCATAAATACGTAGGTAGCGTAATGATGAAGTTATATAGTGCTTACAATTATTATTATTATCAAACTACAGACTAAAATGGCGCGCGACGTTGCACCTCTGTAATATACAAGGATTCCCTAAGATCCTCATACTATTATGTCAATTAACAAATTTGCAAATAAGTTTGCATCTATCACTGAATTATTTTCGCAAAGTATACTCATGGTTGAATAGTAATCGATTTGTGAAGACGTTTTCTAAACTTTAGCCGTCCTGAGAGGGAAGTCCCAGCGATACGCTACATAGCTATATACGTGAATCAGTGGAACAGTGATTACGATAACTTGGAAGCTGACGACTCGCGACTTAGTATCGGTTACCATTTGTGCTCTTATGCTTCGTCAACATGTAAATAGCAAAAGTGCTGTGGCTAAACGCACTATGGAGAGTTAAATACTTGAGTTATTGTCCTTTGGGGAGGTAGAATTGAATCAGTCGACGATTGATAACTGCGCATAGCCTATAAGACCTTTTTCATCGACCGGCTCCACGGGGTCTGCGGATTCTAAGCGGAAGGTTAAGGTGCGAGGCGCCGGACTGCCACTTGGGAATATATGAGAGTCGACGAGGATCTGCAGCTGTTGGGCGATGGTCGCCGAGTCCTTGCCGTCTACGAGGCCGGCTCCGACCAATTCCGTGGCTATTCCGTCCGCAGAGTCTTTACCCGGCGCAAACTCGAAGCGGATATCGTTAAGTTCTTTCCGAGAATTTCTCATTCTCAGAACTAGGTTGATAAGAGGGGCTTCTTCGGTCTCCACAGAGCCAATGGTAAAGCCAGCTCGCCCTTCACTGTCACTTTCGCTGTCAGAGGAATCTGCCCGGAGCAGCTGGTTCATGGGGCGATCGGCCGCCTCTCCGTCTTCATCGTCGTCCTCTTCGTCGCTTTCCCAAACCCATTCTCCTGTTTCCATTCTGTGTAAACGGCCAGAAGTACCCGGTTGACGTTTGCTGGCCTTATGCACTCTTGTCTCCATACTTGGGCCTATCGATACAAGTGTTTGAACCAGGTACTTGCGATCTTTGGCTTTCTTGAAGAATGAATGTTTAAGTAATTCCGTTGCTGAGGGCCTTTTTGTTGGATCTTTCTGGAGACATTCGGAGATCATTTTTCTAAAAGTCTTACCGTACGCTTTATACTGGTCTTTTTCCTCCGCTCCCGTGTCTAATGTGGGGGGGTCGTTCTGCAATGTGAGCATCAGCACCTTCATAGGAGGGTACTTGTGGTACGGAGCAGTGCCGGTCGCCATCTCAATGGCTGTGATTCCGAAGGACCATATGTCAGCTTTAAAATCATATCCATGATTTTGTTCCATGACTTCTGGTGCCATCCAACACGGAGTTCCGACAAACGTGTGGCGAACCTTCTGCCGCGATAAATCTCGGCCAGTAGCAAGCCAGGCAGAAACACCGAAGTCAGCAATTTGGACGATGCCGTCATCTCCAAGAAGAATATTACCAGCCTTGATGTCTCTATGAATTTGTCCATTTTGGTGAAAATATTCCAGACCTTTAAGAACCTCTTTCAAGACGGTTGCTATGGTCGCTTCATCAAAAACCCCATGCTTGCAGTTGGAAATTCTCATCTTATGCTTGATAATATCCAGCAAACTGCCTCCTTCAAGCAGCCTTAGAACAAGCCATAACTCTTCTTTAACAACAAAGCTTGTGTAGTAGGTTACCACATTTTCATGGTTACAACTTGACATCGCCTGGATCTCTTTGAGGAGTTCATCCATAGACGTGTTCCATTTCTCCAAGTTAATTCTTTTGATGGCGCACTTCTCACTTCTTGGGCGGCAGAACGCTGCATGAACGACAGCCGTAGCTCCTACTCCTATAACTTCCAACAACTCATAGTCATCTTGACTATTAGGCCACATGTGACCGGAACCTGCCATTTTATTTTTTAATATACTTATATTTAAACTGTTTAATAAGCTTCACTAGTAAGGCTGTAGATTAAGGCAAAGAACTATTGATGAATTGCAATGTTGACAGATTTGATCTCATTTCCCATATTGATATGATTTTTTGGTGTATAATTGTGAATAACAATAAATTTTTCAGAGTCAACAACTTCCCAACGATGCAAGGTTTTAGTGGTGTCACGAAGTTCCAACACTGTCTTGTCTATATTGATTATCTGAGAATTATAATCTACATTTGTGGGATAAAGGTGATCACCTGCAACAATCACATAAAATTTAAATTCAAATCTGTACTAATTATAATCTATATAATAAATCTGTCCAAGTTAAATGTTAAATGAAATATTAAATGAAATTTATTTGTTTTAGAAAACTTATAAATTGGCCTAAATATAATATATATTAAATATGTATGACTTACCTGGTAAGAGATATAACCTTCCATCCTTAGTGTGTACAATGACAGGAAAAATAAGCTCATTACCCTGACTTGTAATACTTTTTGCAAAATTTTGTAGTTGATTCAAATCTGTAATATGACTTAAGCGGTTTAATTCATATAACTGTGGTGGGTGTAGTTTTATTTCACCTTTGCTATTTCTTTCTAACAAGTCTACTGGGTTTGCCCACTGTAACAAATATAAAAATATGTATTTTTCTAGTGAAACATAAATGTAGAGCAAGTTTATTTTTAAAACTACTTAAATAATGTACACTTCGTAGAAATATTAATTAAAACTTTATAATTTTTATTTATTTTTTAATATTATCATTTTTAATAAATTAACTTTGAATTTTTAACTCTTTAGAATGAATCATTGAATAAATTGAATTATGCAGAAAATTAATTTGCCTGAGCATGGTAATCTTCTATAAACTCACAGAAGTTTTGTTTATTAACTATTTCTTTTGGTTTAAGTTCCACTATATTTTGAATAAGTAAATATGGCTGTTTAAATATTACATACTTCAAACTTCAAAACTTCATTACTACTACATATATTTTTCGGTTTTTCCTTAACAGCTGCCAGATAAAAAGCTGTATCAAAACGCTTTGGTATGTTAACAGGACTTAACCAATTACTCCAGTAATGAAGCGACCAAATATCTGGATAGCAATTGTACTCCTTGCAAAGGTTTAAAAGCTCTGATGGATTCTTGCTTACCTGTAACATGGTTTAAAGATTTTAAAGTAAGCATAATTAGTATTCACAAAATGTATAGGAAATTTATTACACAATGCAGATAAACTATACCTTATTTTGCCAGTATTGTATATCAATATTAGAAGCAATGCTACTCCAAGAATTAGACTTGTTGTTTTTATGATCTGAACAAGAAATAAATACTCCAAGCTCCTCAAAAGTTTCTCTAATAGCACAAATTCTTAATGCTATGTGCCTAAACACAAATTAGAATTAGAATTAATTTCAAGGTCAGTCTTGATTTCTCATAATGATTATTATTGTTATTTAAATTTAATAATTAATAAGTTTTTTCAAATGTAAATACATTTTTTACATGAATCAATATTTAAAATTGAGAACATACATTTTCGATAACAATATATTATTAAAAAACATATATTACTTCTTAACTTAGTATATTTTATACCTTTTCACAGGATTATCTTTAAATATAAGATTTGTGTATGCGCCTGGGCGATGCAAACCCTCAAAATCGCGATGAGTATAACCGAATTTGGAGAAAAGTGGTAACCAGTGATCGCTGGCGTCAGCCTCCTCCGTCACACCACCCGGAAACACTACACTATTCGAGAAAGATGCGTTATGCGTTCGAGTCTGCAACAAGATATCATAGTTACATGCATCCGCTACATTCTTCGATAACGCTTCCACATTCTGCTTAGTAAGCACTATAAGTGAAGCAGAATCACGCCAATGCCTTTTGAATGCTTTTTTCATGCTAATATCTATAGTGCTGATCGCTAGAAGTATTATAAGCCACAAGGGTAAGTGGTAACAGGCAAGGCCGAACTTACGTTGTTGAAACTACCTTTGACTTCCAAACGTATGAGCAATGATAATTGTTTTAGATTATTTTTCCATAAAACTACAGAATATAAAAATAGAAATAAAATTTTATAATAATTGACACTCACAGTAATGTCGACAAGTACAATTTTTCATTTTCGATTTTCGACGCGTTTACGGATAGCAATAATAGACAATTTGACATTGATACTATATTGACAGTGACAGAAATAACAGATCCTTATTCTAGCTTCTGTGACTAACGGCGATAATAAATCATTATACTTCCCTGAAGTTGGTACTACGAAATACATTTTTCAAAACTTTTTACACAATTAGGACGTCTGTCCATTTACCGTCAATTTCCGATATTGTATGTTTGTCCGATAATTGTTTATTTATAAAAAAATAAACAAATGTTTACTAGTAAAATAGCGCTTTCTTCAAATCGATTGGTCTACATTTTAATTTGATCGGTAAATATTTTTCATTGTCAAGCAATATTTTCGATTTGTCCAATTTTTTTCTATTTTCAATTAATTTATTTTGTGAAATTAGTTTTGAATATGTTCGGACAATTACAAATTATAATTATTACGAGCTCACAGAATACTCAGTGTGAATCTGAACTTGTACTGTGTTTCGCACAGTGAGTGAGGATATCACAGGCCTTTTAAATATACGCTAAAATGGAGTATAAAGTCGGCAATACAATCAATGCGCAGACTGTGGCGCGGTTATATGGGCAACGGTGTTCTCTTACTATATAGAAGACCCACCTGCTCCGTTGCCCGCTATACTATATATATTTGTAAAGAATGAACGTATATTATATTTCTTTGGAACGGCTTGACAGTGGCCGGGCGAGTTTTAATACTATCACATCTGTGGGAGAGCCATGCTGAAGCATATATTGACGCATTAATTAGGCCGGCTTGTCAACGGCTGACAGAATACTTAGCGTGAAATAGTGGTTGTACTTGAAACGGTGCCTCAACTACGTTTCACTGAGTGAATGAGGATATCGGAGGCCCTTAAAAATGCCTCGTAAGTGTCGTAAAAAGCCGGCAATACAATCAATGCATGGAATGTAGCGGGGTCGTCCATAGGCGATGGTGTTCTTTTACCATATAGAAGACCCACCTGCTCAGTTCTCCGCGATACTAAAAAAAAAACATACGTCGTTCTGGAGGATTGATAGCTCATAAAGTTAACAATAAAATTGTTAACTTGCTTTTCTTTAACCAATATAAAAAACAATCAATCTGAACGATATAAAATATTAAAAAATTATTTATTAAATTATTAATTAATTTATTAATTATTACATTTTAAATCATATTAACTTATTATTTAATTTCTGACAGTTAACAAAACTTTGCTCGGTTACGCCAACAAAGCAAACGTGTAGAATTCAAATATTAATCCTATGTCCAGCAGTGGACTTGAATAGGCTGATGATGATGATGATGAATTATTAAATGAATTAATTACATATTGTATCAATTTAATGATGCAAAAAAATATTCGCATTAATTTAATCCTCTTTCTTTCGACGTCACAGTGCATTAAATACATTACAGTAATATTAAATACAACTAGATGGCGCGCTACACACCTAAAATTTATTGTTATTAATAAATTTGCTTAGAATTGTGCTTCCACAAAACATTCTGTGGGTGTCGTTAGAGGCTACTAAGGGACAAACCGGAGGGCGAGCAGCAGCGTCCTCCACGTACTATATAACTGAACTGAGATCGCCATCCTGCCTGCCCAGCGGGGTGATTTTGGCAAAACCCCTCTCCCCCCCAACGATATAGCCTCTGATAAGTGTGCATGGAGGGCCATGGGTGTGGTAGTTTCATTTTTGGTGGAGTCGATTTTCAGCAGCCAACATTATAAATAGGTTATATATATATTATAAACATTATAATATAGGTTGAAAAATTAAATTAAAACTGGACTGCCGATGGTTGAAGGTATACAAATAAAAAGAAACAAATAAGTTGCTGAAAAGTATTAGAGTGGAGACCACGGACCAGCAAGCGCAGCGTAGGACGTCCACCCACAAAGGGGACAGACGACCTTAAAAAGGTCGCCGGAAGACGCTGAATGCAGGTCGCCTACAATAGGTAGGTATGCATGGAGTTCCGGAGGGGAGGCCTATGTACAGCAGTGGACGTCCTACGGCTGAAATGATAATGATGACATAAGTTGTAGCTGAATCCCGCTATCAATAATTCCATCACCAATGTCAACCAATTTTCCTAAACGCAAATGGTAATATTACTCTCTGCATTATTCTAGACGCAATATAAAATGTTGTAAGAAATAAAGTTTATAGGGGTTAGGAGGCCCTTATCGGTATAGATTTGTGTCGAGACGTCGTAAACTTAGCTAAAGTTTGCAATACCTCAGGCAATAAATTAGTGTTCCTAACTGCTTGTCCGGGGAACATCTGTTCCCTTCTTACCTAGTCTTAAAATAGGAAATTTAAATATACATATAAATACAATCTTTATTTATAAAACTCGATATTAAAAAAGAAATAAGTTACTTTTCCAATTGATTTAAATAGTATTTCATATGTTAATCAAAAATATAACATTCAATAATTTTAAAATTGAATTGTTAAAGGTAATATAATTTCAGACTATTTTTCACAGACAATCTCTACGAAGGTTTATAAATTATCTTTACAGTCATACGCATCCATTGTCGAAAGAAATCTGTGTGGGGTTTTCGAGACGAAGTTTTATGTTCTGATACATACATAAAATTAAACTGACATTCTTAAATACATATTTTAATCTGCTTTTCGTTGGGCTTTTTCGGATTTTCCTTTTAATTTTGAAAGAAACATATTGAATTTATAATACGAAGAAAATGGTATAGATAGTTATTAAAACAAGAATAAGTAAAATATTAAGTTTACCTGTTATAATATATATTAAATAGCGTTTAGCATCGTTATCAGTAAGAACAGACCCCGGCGCTGCGTGACGGGAACAAATTGCCCAAGAAACGCTTATTCATTCATTATATTACCTCTAGCCAATGTAAAATCGCATTATGCAAGAACTTGCCGTTATTTTGGAATGCAGCTTTCATTATATTTCATCAAATTTTCGGTGCACAGAATATTGTCATTTTGTTTATTCAAAATCACAAACATTTCATAACGTGAATAACCAACCGCATTCGAGAAAGCCTGTCAACCATAAATTTCCTTAATTTTCTTAATTTTTTGACAGATTTCCTATAAACTTTCAAGGATTCGTTAAATAAAGGTTCAAAAGAATCGTAAAAGGTTGAATATAAAATCAGGAACAGCTCACCCTATTATGGAAACTTTATAATATTTATGTAAACCATACCAAGACAATTTTTAATTTTTTCTGCCAACTCCAGATGGTTTTCTCCTAATGGGAAAAGTTAATGTTTCCCCTTTTTTGCTCCGTCCGCTTTATCTACACAAACTTTGTGCAAGGTTAAACTTTAAGATTTACTTGCTTTTTATTCTTAAGACAAGTTTATTCTGTTCGTGTCAAGGGAATAAAGCACTCTCTTTCATATCTTTCTTAAATAGAGTATATTGATAAAGTTTTATTTGGTATACACTCAACGTTTATGTTTACGGTAATATTTTACAGAGTAAAAATCTAAACATTAAGTAAGATCTCAGGCCGAAGTCTTATCCATGGGTTACGTTTTTATATTTCCTAAAATTTCTAGATTTCCATAATATTTGGTTATATTAAAGAGATAATTTTTTGTTAAATAGTGGACTTTGGGACAGTGAAGAGATTGGCACAGACTGGCCTTTTACGCCGCTTAATGGGTCACTTGCATGCCTTCCCAAAGAGTTCAGACCGGGACCTCTACCCAATCCTCATGGCGTCACGTAAGCGTACCTACAAGACTTATGTATTTTTTATGTAGTATTATATAATTCTAATCATTCTTAATTAAAATATACCTATTGAGTAATTGTAATAGTAGGTAGATAATATGTGCAGCGTATGATATACAATAGGAATAGGTATTGATTTTGCAATTATATTTAAAAAGCAATATAAATCCGAGATGTAATCATATTGCTTAACTGTAATCAATATTCGTAATAATTTACGAACCGATACATATCGGTTATTGCACTGTTTCAAACCAAAGTAAATATATAATATTTATAAGGTTTATCAGACTACTTAAAAAGCTACAAATATAACTTTAATAAAAATTAATAGTCTTTTATTTGAAGATGTCTTAGAGTCAAAAAACACGACTGGCAATGATAATAAAAATATATAAATTACGAAATTACGTAATAAGCTGTCAAGGTAACAATTGAGTAGGTGTAATTTGTTTTTTCAATTGTCTTATTCTATTATCAACACAGATTAGCAAATATTTTATATGCTGTTACTTTTTAACAACTAAAACTGATTCATATATTGATATTTTTGTGAGTTGTCAAGTTAAAAAATATTTGTTAGTGATATACTAAAATAAACATAAAATCTTATTAAATAATATTATTTCATAGAAAAATACCGAGATCGAACCGACCGGCTCATGACGCATTAACATTCAAATTGTGTATTGGGAGAAGATGTAAAGCGAACCGGTACTTGTCAGTTTGTCAGTAAAAACAAATAATTTTTTTTGAATTTAATTAGTCAAGACAATTATGAGTGGCACTCAACGAAATACAAGTTGTTCACAGTTTTACATTTTGCTCGTCTCTAGCGGGAACATTTGACAAGCGAACATTTAAGATATAATTAGGAAAGTTTCTTCGAAACTCAATGTATTCAAATGGGCCACGCGGGAAATTCTGCCTCGATTTCACGGGTCAACTTTCAGCTGCTGTATCAAAGGGTCCAAGCATGTTATTTTGAAAGGATTTGATGCAATTGAAGATAGTTTGAAACTGTTCTCTACTATTTACAATAATTGTTTGGGGCAGATAATTTTAATTAGTACTACATTGGAAAAATATATAACAATTGGAGAGAAAATAAATCATTGGTTTTTAATCAGAGATATCTGGTATAACATTGAAAAATTTCCCACAGTCGCATCGTTCATTCATTGCTTAAAGATACAAGTAGTTTTTTAATTGTATTTATAGTATAGTGGATAACGGAGCAGGTGGGTCTCCTATATGGTAAGAGAACACCACCTCCCATGGAAAATTACGCCACAGTACACGCATTGTTGGTGTTGCCGGCTTTCTACGCCTTAAGCGGTTTAAGTGGCATTTTAAGGGCCTCCGATATATTCACTCACGCAGCGAAATACGGTAGAAGCACAGTTTCAAGTACAACTACCGTTTCACGCTGAGTATTCTGTGAGCCCGTGGTATCACTTCGGACGAGCGGACCAATTATTGCGGTGGCATATGCAAGGCTCTCCCACGGTTTCAACGAGGGTTTTGCAAATAAATAATTGTGTGAGTCCCACCAGTATACATTTAGCATTGACATACGGTGTAAAGGACAATGCACACTCTAATAACCCGGGAGGGGGGGTCACTGGAGCAACAGGCGAGGATCAATGCGCCCCGCCCCCTCCTCCCTACCGAATCTGCGCCGTACTTGTTGCGCGTATAAAACAAAGAACATATTTTGACAAGTTTCCAATTTCTATTGTTGTACTTGACAAGTTTTCAACTAGGTTACGCTTCTCATGTTGCTAAAATGACAAAATGAATTATGAATATAAAAGGTTTTACTGTATTGATATTAAAATATAAACTTTTTCAGAGCAATAGGTACTAAAAGTAAGGAATCACAAACATAGAAAACCATTATATGTGTGTTTATTATAATTATTTCAATGTCTTTTATCCTTATTGCGCTGTACTTGAGATAATATGAGAAAATTCACTTAACATCTGTTTACCTAGTCAAACTAATAATAAAGTTAAAGTTAGTAAAACAAAAATTATAACTAATTACTAATTAATGCGAAAGAAAACAAGATGTCTACTGAAACAACTGAATAATTTAATAGAACAAATGTCAAGTCACGTTTTTGTAAGTACACAGAAGAATACGCTTTTATTTATTTTTGATATTTTACTTTGTCATAAATATTCTATCTTATATTAACATATATTCTAACTATATTTATATCTTATAATTAATATTATGTAAAACTTATATCTTCCTATAGGGCCTATATCCAGCAGTGGTTCAGTCTTACGGCTGAAATGTTGATGATGAAATATTAAACGTACAGGCTATGTTAATTCATAATTAACAGTAATCGATCTATTTGAGACTTTTTAGTGGTCAGCCGAGTGTCTGAACACAGTCATACCCGTGGAAGTTACATGCTGAAACATATGCTCCTACACTAATTGCGTCAATCATCCAGATTTCAGAGTGATACCAATGCCTCACAGTCACCAGTATTACATATTACTTTTACTACATTTTGTTGAGTAAGGTAACAGGTCTACTACCCTATATTGCTTAAGCTAAGCAAAAAGCCAACATCATAACCAAAGTGTGAACAACCGCACCACAGTCTGCGCATTGATTGTGTTACCGGTTTTTTATGCCGCTTAAGCGGCACTTTTGAGGGTCTTCGATATCCTCACTCACAATACGAAACACAGTACAACTACCGTTTCACGCCGAGTATTCTGTGAGCCCGTGGTATCGCTTTGGACGAGCCGGCCAAATTAGTGCGTCAGCATGGTTCTCCCACAGATGTGACATCAAACCCTTCCAGAGACCGAATAAATTATAAATTTAATTATAATTATCCGGACCGGGATTCGAACCCGATATACTCGCTTCATGATACACTTTAAAAACCATTAAGAAAGCGGCTCTCAGAAATTAATTTTTACTTATGCAGGTAATTCGCAATGGATATAAAAAATCAATCAGTTATATTGAAAATTATATTGCCTATTGTTGGCGCGGATTCCTCCTCTCTCAGGGAAAATTTGTATTGCACTAATGGCGGAAATAATTTTCCTTTAATATTTTAAAAAAATTGTTTATTTTGTTCCCTTTGACAGTAGATTTGTGTTGGAAAAAATTCATCGGGACTGCGATATCTTTCTTTTAAAGCACTTGTTACATGAAAGAAAATTAAATTTTGATAAAATATTATATTATTACGTATATATTTATTTTATTTTATTTTTATATGAGTTAAATTTCTTTAACGATGTAATATGCTTGCATAACATTGGAAATTAACATTGCAACAATTAACATTGGAAACGATATTAACTTTAGAACTCAGACTTGTATTTTGTAGTACTTACGGCTTATTTAATATCTTTTTCTAAATATAACATTTGAATTTTCATGTTATATGTTGCCTCTTGGTAATTTGTTCAAGAAACGTATAAAAATTCCTCGGAATAAGTTAGTTATTCCATGCAGCCCATTCTTCAGGATTATTCAACTTTTTAAATAGAAATTAAATGAAGAATGGGAAAGGTAAGATATTTTCACGGATTTTGCTTTGAACAACAAAGCTTTATGCTAAATATATATTTATTATTTCCTTTGTAGTTCTTTAATAGATTTACTGAATATTAATTGTTAAGTGGGCGAGCCACGCTGAAGCATAATATGCTGACGCACAAATTGTGCCAGCTAGTCCAAAGTGATACCACGTGCTCACAGCGTGAAACGGTACTTATACTGTGTTTCGCAGAGTAAATGAGGATATGGAAGGCCCTTAAAAGTGCGCGTGCGTGCAAGTGCGGCGTAAAAAGCCGGAAACACAACCAATGCGCGGATTTTGACATGGTTGTTTATGGGCAGTCTCTTTCCATATCGGAGACACACCTGGTCCGTTGTATACTATGAAATAAAAAGTGAATAATTTGAAATAACTTAGATAATCATACAAGTAACGCGTATGTGACGCGAATGCAAGTCCAATTTCATAAATAAAAAAAAATCAAGCAACTGTAATTTCAGTGTTTTTTTAATTAAGTTTGTTTGAAATGGGTAGTTATTCACTCAATATCCTAATCAAGACTGCCTCGCACTGTTTCCTTGCCAATTTTAGTGTCGTCGATAACCCAGATACTGTTGTAGTAAATATAACATTTATAATTCAGAGGCATAAGAAAAGTCGTTAAGTACAAATTGTTGAACTTTTGTCTTAACAGAGAAAAAGAAGCAGTAGAAAAAGAAGAGCAATAACAAAGAAAATGGATCATATTGTTTAATTGTAATTTGTCATTGTGTGTAAATGTAAGTTGTCTGCACAAATTCGTCCAACTTTTCAATTAAGTACATTTTTATTGCATTTTTTCACGCTCTCTTTTTCGTCTTAAAATTATATATTAAGCGGCGTAAAAAGCCGGCTACATAACCAAAGCACGGATTGAGGTGCGATTGTCCATAGAACTCTTACCGTAGAAGAGTCTCGTCTGCTCCGTAGCCTTCTATACCATAAAACAGAATGACACTATTTAAGATATTGTTTCAAATGAAGCAACTTCGTCAATTTTTAAACAATTACAATTACAATTCATTTCAATTTTATTATTTGTTAAGTTGGAAACTCGTCAACTTACTTGTGTCCCTGAACAAAAAATTTGATAAAATACTGGACAATTAATAATAAATAAAGTTGTAATTGTCCACTAAATAAATTTACAGCAACAGCATTAAAAAGTATCTACATTCAAAAGTTGTAAAAATAAAATCGCATTTGTTCATGTGGAAGCGTAAAGTAGACCATTAAAACAATGTTCCTTCATTCATTTAAGCACGAGGACTGCCTTCACTAACTTCCAGGTCTTTGTTTAACAATGCAATATGCTATTCGAAGTTTAGCATTTAAGTACATAAAATACTTAATAATCCTTATGTACTTAATACATAGAGAGTATTGAGTATTTAATTACTAGTACTATTTAATTACTTGAGTATTTAAAAATTTAATTACTGAAATACATAAGGCTTGTATTTAAATTTTATTAAATTTATTTCAACTATCTCCTTTTTTATAGTATAGTGGACAATGGAGCAGGGAGGTGTCCTATATGATAAGAGAACACCGCCTCCCATGGACAACCGTGCCACAGTCCGTACATTAGTTGTCTTGCCGGCTTTTTACACCACTAAAACGGCATTTTTAAGGGTCTCCGATATTCTTACTCACTCCACAAAACAGTACTGTTTCAAGTATAGATACCGTTTCACGCTGGGTATTTTGTGAGCCCGTGGTATCACTTCGGACAAGCCGGCCCAATTAGTGCACCAGCATATGCTTCAGCATGGTTCTCCCACGGGTGCGACATTATAAGACACTCTTTCAGCCACTGTCAAGCCCTTTCAGAGACCGAAGAAATTATAAATTCTATTATAACTGTCCGGATTCGGATTCGAACTCGGTACATCTCGCTTCAAGGTAGACTTTTGAAACCACTTAGCTAAGAGGTTGCCAAAAACGTCGAAAAGATTTAATTATGAAAACGCCCATGATAGGCAACTGATAGTCTTAGCCACTCACCGTTCATATGGACGTTACCTTGTTATCTTTAATGGAAGGGTTAAAGTATAGTGATTGGGTTATGTCACACAAGAAGTTGAAACTCTATGTAACAAGAGTACTAAAATGCAGTGGACTAGATAGGAATTTTAGTGGCAGCTCTCAGCATTCCCGTATAGATATTCGGCAACTACATCTGAAATGTTGGAATTGTACAAACATTTACTTAAACTGTTATCGTATTAAGCAAATGTTATTATTAATAATAATATATTACATTAAATAATGACATATTGTCGTATTTTAGTTGGTGTATTCCAAGTTGTCACGTACACTTCGTGGTCTGAAGAGGTCCTAACTTCGATTAACTGTCGGTGCACGCTGAGTGTTACAGACAGTCCTCTGGTCAGAGCTTGCATGGATGCGGGCGAGACAACCAACTACAACTACTGGAATGCTCTGGGTTGGCAGAATACAGGGTGCAGTACCTCGGAACAGCGGGATCGTTGGAGGAGATAGCTGCCAATGTGAAGAATCTGCTTGCCTTCTCTCCACGCAAAATAGTCGCAATAATGTCGTCTAGTTGCGAAAACCAGCCCCCCTTACAATTACAATATTAGTTGGTGTATTTCACTTGTAATACAATCTCTTTCTTTGCCTTGTTAGTAAATATATTGATAATAATAAGACCGATATAAAACAACAAAATGTATTTTTAAGCCATGTAAAAATATTATAATGGTTCTCTTAGTAAACCGTGTTTTAATTTATTTTTCCTTATAAAATAAGAAATTATATGATAAACAAAACAATTTAAATAAACTTTCCGATCGGATCAGAAAACTACTTCTATTAATGCCACTTCTGTTAATTTATAATATATCATCTAATGTTTATTTACTCTAATATGTAAGCAGTCTAATGGACGAAAATATATAATAAATAATTATTGCTTATAATGCTATTTATCTTACTTCAAAAATATCCTAAAACATAATAGTTCTAGATCTGTTATTCTCACGACACGTAAAATATAGA
>DWCF01002740.1:0-22572 GCA_018230265.1 Delias oraia | reverse complement strand
TCGAGCGATGTGGCCAGCCCACTGCCACTTCAACTTACTAATACGGCGGGCAATGTCGGTTACTTTGGTTCGGCTGCTTTGTTTGCCGTGTGGTTACCGGATCAGAATAGTACCACTCCCAGTCTTCCTAATGGGATGTCGTAAGAGGCAACTAAAGGACACTTCACCGGAGGGTGGGCAGCAGCGCCCTTTCGAGTACAGCAAATGTTCTGCGATCACCAACCCCCCTGCCAAGCGTGGTGATTAAGGCAAATAACCCCTCTGGGGACATATATGACGTCGTAAATCATATTTTACTATGAGCACTGTCGTTTAACCAGTTGTTACCAGTGATGGCATACGGCGTAGAAACGTGATCCCTCACCATCGGCCTCATCTCAA
Organism: Delias oraia; assembly: GCA_018230265.1. Lineage (NCBI taxonomy): Eukaryota > Metazoa > Arthropoda > Insecta > Lepidoptera > Pieridae > Delias > Delias oraia. The sequence goes on along the minus strand of DWCF01002740.1, from coordinate 22,191 downwards.
AGCTCAGGGTCGCTCAGCTAGTTGCGGAGTGGGTTACGCTCGAGCATTCTCGACGTGATTGAATCAGAAATGAGGAGATACGTAGACGATCTAAAGCCGCCGACATAGCCCGCCAAATTAACAACCTAACTGGCCATGGGCAGACCACAGTACACTCAGAGCAGATGGGGCCGAAAAGTGTTAGAGTGGAGACCACGGACTAGCAAGGGCAGCGTAGGACGTCCATTCACAAGGTGAACAGACGGCCTCATAAAGGTCGTATGAAGAAGCTGGATGCAGGTCGCCTCCAACAGGAAGGTATGGAGGGCCAAAAGGGACGCGTCCAGCAGTGGACGTCCTACGGCCGAAATGATGATGATGATGACTCGCTTTCGAGGTAAGGAATTGATCACTTGATTAGTAAAAACGATTAGAGTGAGTGACATTCTATATATAATCAATGACAATTTAATCACAATTACGTACAATATACGGGATTGCGATCCGTTTCGAATATGTAGTATCCAGTATCCTCATCAGTTCAACCGTAAGACGTCCACTGCTGGACATAGGCGCTCCCTTGGACCTCCATGCATACCTGTCGGAGGCGACCTGCATCCAGCTTCTTCCGGTAGAACTAGCTATAAAGGAACGGATTAATAGTATGCTAAAGTGACGTCAAACCTTACAGTGATCGCAGTGCATAACGGAACAAGGCGCTAAAAATATTAGTGTAATTTATGACTTGGTGATCTATCTGTGAGTACGTTTCAGCGTCAGCAAAAGGCCGTGGCAATAACCGACCAACGGGAATATTCACGGAACAAAACGAGGAGACCCACATGTTAAAGGAATTGCATACGATTGCGAAAAGGTACACGTCTTGCAGGGATCGTTTGAATGGTAAGTTTATTTAATACTTAATTACGAGATTTTTTAATGTCCATTCAATGTCCACGGGCGGCGGTGTTCTCGTGCCATACAGGAGACCCACCTGATCCATTGAAACTGAATACAGTTTTTCTTTTATATTTAATTTTTCTCGCGATAATTATTATTAATATCTCGATTAATCAATTAATCTTAAATAAAGATTTCTATATGATTTTGTAATATTTACTATACTATTTGACTAGACGAGACCACGGAAATAATTGCTGATTTGTTTTAGGAAAAATTGACCTCGGCATGAAGTACGTAAACCAAGATTTGCCCACTCAACTCACTAACTCGTTCAACAAAGTTCTCAGACTATACCATGAGGAGGATGGTAAGAGCAAATCTCTCTTTAACATGTTATATTTTTGATAGACTGAAGCGAGACGTATTGGGTTCATATCCGAAATAAATCATTCCGTATCATTTCATATCCGGTCCGAAATAAAAATAATTAAAAATTTTATTCGGTCTTTGAAAGGCCTTTACAGTGGCCGGGCAAGTGTCTCAACACTGTTGCTCCCGTGGGAGCGAAGTGATAACGTATTCTCTCGATATGTTTGCTTGTGATTAAAATTGATAACTGATGATGACTTGATTGAGATTCATTGGCTTGCTTCATTATTATATGTTGTATCTCTCTTGGAACTTTGCTTCTATTCTTGCTCGCTTTTCAGAAATTGTGATTGTCAGTCACAGAAAAAAAATAGGCCATAAAAATTGAAAGAATTTATTTTTTTCCTTAAAAAGTTGTCATATAAAATATCGTTGTGTTGTGTGGTTTTTTATATTAACACGAGAAGCAAATGAGTAAGACTTTCATCTGAGACTGGGTAGGCGAACCTTTAGATATGCATCAACACGTCATTTTGTCGAAAATAAAATGTAATGGGTTCATTGTGCCATCAAATAATTTTGACTTTCTGATTACTTGGAAAATAATAATATACTTTATCCAACCAAGCATCGAAGTTTTACTTGTTTAAAAACTTTCAATTTTTTTTACATGTTTTATGATCGGAGTTGTGCCCAAAATATTATTCCTCGTGCTATTTATGCCATCTTGGTGTCATTGGTTCGCCTACCCTTGGATATGGTGGTCCATCGCCCTTGGACATCCCTAGAACGAGAGAGGTTCTAGGGTTCCTAATTACCAATCAATATGAGCAATGGTTGTTACAAATGATGTTGTTTCAGATGATGCAGAAATAAGTTATAGAACATTGAACTCGATAAAACGTCGCGCAATGACCAACATAACGGATCCATCGCATCATTTAATATCGTCACAGCAAAACACTTCAGTGGATAAGTAATAAACACGCCATTTTCTCATCTTTTGGGCAATTTTTGAGGCAAATGGGCAAGAGGTGCACCGAGGATAAGTGACCCGCTGCCCAAGGACACCCTTAGCTCCAGTAATCACCAGATAGGTGTATTTTTTATGGTACAGCGGACAACAGAGCAGATGGGTCTCCTATATGGTAAGAGAACACCGCCGCCCATCACATATCGGGCATTGGTTATGTTGCCGGCGTTTGTCGCCGCTTAAGAAACATTTTTAAAGGCCTCTGATATCTTCACTCACTCAACAAAACACAGTTTAAGTGCCGTTTTAAGTACAACTTCCGTTTCACGCTGAAGTATTCAAGACAATTCGGACAAGCAGGCCTAATTAGTGCGTTAGCAGATTCGTTGAGCATGGCTCTCTGGGGTTCTACCATGGGTAAAGCGTAGTCACATTACCGGCGTTTATTCGCCGGAAATGAAAGCGTGGACCCAGCTTCGCTCCCAGCCTCACATCGGTAAGACACCGCCCAGGTCGAAGTTCGTGTCTCATAGGAGACTTGCGCTAGTCATGGCAAACATTAATTCTTGGTGAGCCCTTGGTACCCGCCTGCGTTAAGCTGTTAAGGACAGTCAATGCAACAGCGAGATGTCCATTCAATAAGACGGCATTTATAATTTTAAAAGCATACTTCATATAAAATCTTAATGTTACTATTTGTTGATTTTCTGTTAAGATTACTGCTTCTCTTAGTTATTACTTCTTAAGTATTTTTTTGTCTGAAAAATATAGTAATTTGTTGTAACACTTTTAACTGTGTTATAACAATGAAATTTCTATGGTAATCGTCTCACCGTTAGCACTATATCTACACAAAACCTCTAATGGAGAAGCAAATTTATGAAATTTTTCTTCATTAAACAAATGCATGACCAATTACCAGACCGTTTTTAACTATATTTTTAAATTCTCAGAACAGAAAAAGATTTTCAGACAGCGGGTTCCTCGAAAGACATAGAAATAACCGACGAAAAAAAAGATAAGTCCATGGCAAGAATTTCCACTACATATTCAGGGAACGAGGGAAAACGTAAAAAAATATTAAAACGATATGAAAACAACGTTAGCCTTAAATATATTGAAGATAATGCTATAAAAAAAAAACCAAATCTTGATACAAATGAAAATTGCAACATAAAGGATATAAAACGGAAGAACTATAATGAAGCAAACGAAACGTCGACTGCAACACAGGAAGAACAGAAAACTGATGAAAATAACGGAACTTACACTAATACAAGGAAAAGAAAACAAAAAAACAATTTGGGAAACATAACATCGACTTCAAACCAGAAAAAAATAAAAATAGATGAAAATATCATGAAATGTGTTGATCCAATTGAAAACTCAGATAAAGTAAGTAAAGGGAAAACGATTAATACAAATAAAGTATCGACTATAGATCAGACTAATACGTTTGAAACTGAAACACGTGGCGTTGAAAATGATAACAAAGAAACTGGAAGTGAAGAAATGAGTGAAAATGTGGAAGTAACAAGTAAAGTCGAAGAAATTTCAATCAATAAAGAATCAAATAAAAGTTTACCAATAATAATTGAAGAGATGGATGAGTCGCAGTACGAAATTGAAATACTAGACTATGCGACAAAGACCAAAATACCAGTGGATACAGTTATTGGTACTATATTTAAACCATCCGATTCGTAGAATTGTTAGAGCAAGTGGTAAAATATAGAAAACCGATTTAAATATGCTATAAAAAATATTTTCACTATATAACAAAATATAGATTAGCTAAGCAACATTAAATAAAAAGCTTTACAAGTTTACATTATTTTTATTTATACATATATTTAATTTTTACAGTTTATTAAATACTTTACATGGAATAATTAAACTAGGCCAGAATAAAATAATTATCAATTAACTTAAAGAAAATAAAGATTAATTTAGTCAGGCAAGGTCTAAGCATATATTAAAGCTAGATTTTAGAGAATCTAATAAGTTTTAAAAATGTATTCATAAATCATACAATATACCAACTTATAGATTATAATCAAATACAGTCTACACTACAATAACTATCACGATTATTAACATGTCTGCTATTATAAATATTAATTATATTCTAATTAATCATCAAAAACACTGTGCTTCTACCTCAGGCTGGAACGTGATAAAATATAAATAATATAATGTAATTGTTATTACAAAAACATGTTTATATAATTATTTAATATTTCATATCTGTAACAACAATTTTGAGATGTGTTATCTTTCAATATTCTAGCCGCCACATTTGTTTAGCTTTGTAAAATGTTTGTATATAATTTTTCATTCAATATTTATTTTGAAAACTCTAAGACTAATTGAGTATTCTTATTTTGTAATTAATATCCATTATATGCAATGTTGCTTAAACTTTGTAACCTAAAGTTTTGGGTTCATTTTAATATTTTTTTTTAATTCTTATGAACTACTCAAATGTTTTGGAGCTCAACAAATTGTGCTCCAAATTTCAGAACCATTCATTAATCCTAATTATATAGAGTTTATAGATGAAACACAATATATTATATGGCTAAAGAAAATATAAAAAGGTAAGTAATTATTAAAACTGATTCTCTCTAGTCACTTATATCTTTCAAAATAACACAGAATATATTTAAGATTTGTGTAACATTGGTGTGTACATTATTTTTTGTTATTTATAATTTTAATTAACATTGTGCAATGTTAAGTCAAAAATCAAATGTTTTAGTTGTTCTGAATTTTGGGCAGGTTCGTCAGTCTGTAAACTTATTACAAGTAACTTTTATAAATGATTTCACATTTCTAGTCACAGAATTCAAAAAATAAGATCTTATATTTGATATTCTGTTAATAAAACTTGATTTGGCAGCAAAAAATTTAAACCTTTCTGATAAGTAATAATTTGATAAATAATTGTCAAAAAGAATATGTCAGTTTTTAATCAAAAAAAGAACTGACATAAAAGGTAAGAATTAAAGCATTAAATATTTTTAATTCCTTTCTACTATAGCCAATTCATCATCTTCTGATGTATTAGTTTTTGTGTCACCTATGGCCTCCGAAGAGGCATTACTTGATCCATGAGACCTGGGACTTATACTGCTCTTCCTAATATATAACACATTGGAATCTAATTTATTATGATCATTATATGGTATACCATAAATACTACCATCTGATATTCTATTTAATTTGTGTATTTGCTCTCTCAATTCACATATTTGACTATACAATTTTTTATTTTCTCTTAATATAGCTATATTTTCCGTTTCTAAAAGTTCGCGTTTACTCCACTGAATGGTGTTTTCTGATTTCAGCCTTTCTAACTCCATTTTGAGTTCAGCAATTTTCTCTTCTAGCACTTGCTTAGTGGCTACTTCATCTTGAAGTTCATTCTGTAGCCTTTCGATTTCACTGTGATTAGAATCTGTTGAGCCTACAGTCCTATCTCCATGTGCTAGCTCTATTTTAGTACTGTGCAATTCAGCTGTCAAAGTTTCAACTTTTGAAAGGAGAAAAGCTTTTTGATCGACCTCACTTTGAAAACTCTTAAATGTTTCATGCAAACGTAACCTCATCTCACCCAATTTATTTGCAAGTGCATTGTCAACATTTGATAATTTATGTGAATCCAGTGAAGCTCGTTGTCTGACCATTTCATTGGGTGATGTAATGTCATTTTTTTTTCTTAACTCAACACCATCTTCTGTCGATAAATCACCTAATACAATTCTCCTTTCACCTAGACTAAGTAGTTTTTCATTGTCTCCCTTTAAGTCTTGTATTTGCTGCTCTAGATCTATTTTATCATTTTTTATTGTATTTAATTCTTTTATTAAGAGATCTACTTTATTTTTCAATAGCTTAGATTCCTCTCTCGCTTTATTACGTTCATTACGTATCTTGCTCCATTTTTCTCGCCAATTAGCTGTACAATCAGACCACCACCTCATAGTTTTCTCCATTTGTGTAGCTCGTGCTCGGGCTTCATCCAATTCTCTTTGATAGAGTGCTTCTTTTGCTTCCCAGTCAGTATTTGTATATCTCATAGAGCCCTCATGATCTCTACTTCGCCTGTGGCTGCTTCCTTGAGAACTTTGAGCCATGATGATGTATCCTAAAATTATATAAATTGCCTTGAGCAATGCCAGAACATTGGATGATTTGTAAATTTTGGTTTAAAAAATATTAATAAACTGTATGTATTTCAGAAAAATGGCAAAGTGCCCACCAAAAACCCCTGATCCTTGTGCACAAGTCTGTCCACCCCCACCACCCAGACCACCATGCCTTCCTAAACCTGTAATGCGTGGATTACACTGGGCAAATACACAAGCTACTATTTTTCAAGCTTTGTTCTTGTCTTGTTGTGCTGGTGCTGCTTTCTATTTCTTTGTCGGGAGGCCCAGACGTGCAGCTTACAAAGAATATTATGCGTAAGTCGATATCAAAAATCAAATTATAAATTGAAACATCCTATATTGTATGAATTAAATTTAAATTTCAATTTATAAAATAGAAATTCTAATGTCTGTTATTTACATTTATTCATAAGAGCTGGTTTTTACTTACGTTTAGACAAAGTTGAGAAATATTCTTCTATTAGAAATTATGTTGCCTTCCCTCATTAGGATTGGTAAAACAATTTAATAATTGTTAAATATAATTGATGTTTAACATACCGAAGTAGATGATCTAAATACAAACTTAAATATCTCTAGAAAATTGATAGCTAGTTTATTTTGTGATTGTTAAGTACATTAAGTAATTAGCACGTCCATGTCAAGTTTAGAACTGACATTGACATATTGTTTAAAAGGATGGTTGGTTGGTATAGTCCTTTAAGATATAATTATCTATATTAACGATTAATCATTGAAACATTTTCAATAGAAAACAGTTTGATCCATTTTAAGTAAAAAGTAATTTGTTCCTTATATATATATGAACTAATTATATAGATTCATTTAAAATTCTAGATACTGGCTTAGTTGTGACTAAAATTGTTAAATAATACTGAATAAAGTAATTTGATACTAAGTGCAGAATACGTCCCATTTCATACAAGCCTTCCATTTTTAATAAGAACTGTTAAAATTGTATATTAAAATGTAAAACACTATTTAATATATTTATAATAAATCAGATTATAATAACATAAATCGTTTTAAAATAAAAAGTTATTAAAGTAAAAAAGTTGTGTGTATATAAGTCTACATAATAAGATTGTTTATATAGAGTTATTAATCGTATATTAAAAAAAATACTTTTAGGAGGGGCGAATTTGAAGACTGGGCTGATGAAATGGCGAGAAAGGGATTATTTCAAGCAGTTCCTAAAGATAGTTTAAAGGATAATGTACCAGCTAAATAGGATTGTTACACTGTAGTTTTTCTTTGTTTTTGTTCTTGTTTATCCTTTAGTGATATAAAAAAAAATATTTTTCGGTGATAATAGTTCTTTTATTTGTATACTAGATAAATATTGTGTTTAGTTCAGATTTTAGATTTATTTTCCATGTTTTTATGAACGGAAGTGAGTCGTGTCACACATTTACCATTGACAACCAATAATAAGCCTCTTAAACATTGAAAATTTAATATGGACCAATCCAGTGAAGCCTTCATTGAAGCGTGAACATGATAAGTAAAACATTGTATTGACGTCTACTGAAAATAAATTCGAGTAACGAATGTAAGGAATGGATGGTACAAAAAACATTACTTATATATTTTTAAAATATGATGTTACATTAATTATAAAACTAATTCATTTATTTCGAATGAGTTTGCATAATTCAGAAAATAATAGAATAGACGTCGTCATAGTGTTAGTATCATTGTTTGTCTTTGAAATTTGAATCAATGCGCATGTCAAGTTGAAAATTGCAAATGGCGTCCGTTGTTATTGTTCGTACCGATTAACTATTTGTAAAATATTTACTGATCTTTTTATGGATTTTTCTATTGAACTAATATTCTGGTTGGATGTGATAACGTTCAATTATACGGTGCGATACGTTTTATGTGCGTTTTTATGGATTTTGAGCGTTTTATTCCGAAATCTATGTGTGTCATGCAAATGGGCTAACTAGAATTATCGGACGTCGCTTAGGTTGTTTTGGACAGTTTCAAATAGGAAACGGAGTGAAGTTTTGTGACCCAATGTGTAAAAATGGATTTAGCCTTAAGTTTAGTACCTAACATTTCGTGTTAGGCAAGCTTTAAATAACAAGAATATCTGTAATCAACCAATGTTCCATGCCGTGACTATACTCCCCGTACATTTCAAAATGGCTGCTGCTCTTCACGATATATGAGCTTTGCGTCACTGGAACATAAATCAGAGATTTCATCGAAGAATAGAATACCCTACTTCTATCGGGTGGTTGGATATAATAAGTTTAATTAAAGTGTCAAACATCGCCTATTCGAAGCCTAAGACAGCATAAAAGTGGCGTATCATATGTTTTGGCACTAGTGGACACTGAGTGACCATAAAACCGATATTGCCTTGCGAGCCGGATTGTAATGTTGAGCTTGTTTTTCCAGGATGATTTGGGAAACGCGTGAATAGAAATTAAGTGTTATTGAGCGGAATGTGACATTGTATGATAGGTGAGTACTCTGGTTTATTTACATTTTGTCAATCGCGCAATTGTGCGATGTTGGAACAAGATGGACACATTGGGGGTTGTCGAGGCGGTCGTTGTTGGCGTACCGCGGACGTGCTAATCGGGTTTTATTTCTTTTGCTAAATTTTGTACAATTATTATATGAAAACACCTTAACACGTTATAATAAGCGTTGTGTAACATTCCTCCGTGTTTTTTCGACCTTGTCAATAATAAAAACGGATATTATATCTTAAAACTTATTTTTTATTAGCATATATAGAATATTATAGGAAGACCTGGGGAAATTGTCATGAAGACTTTCCTTAGTTTTGAAGTTTATAGTCAATAATAAAGTCAGGTTAGGAAACTTAATCATTGATAAAATTTATTTCATATCTTTTTAATTGAAATACAATACGTAAAAATACATTTTACACAAAATACAATGTTTTTATAGACTTTATCAACATTTTACATATCACCTATAATTTTAGAGACAATTTATTATTTTTATTTTAATACATATCAAATTTCTTTATGAAATTATTTTTACATAGTTATAAATATATAGTAAAAAAATTCTCTACTAAAATTGTTTCAAAGTTTCATAGAAGTTAAATGTTAAGTACTGATAAGGAACTTTGGAGAATTAAATGTTATTATTATGTAAGATGTGAATAGAGATAATCTTCATTCATACTTTGAATAGTTGCAAGTGTTTGTAAATTTTATAATTTACATAAAAATATTTTAATACTTTGACCTGATTTACTGAACTCTTCTACAAAAATTATATATTCTAATTAGATAAATTCTAAAGTATATAAATAATAAACAATATAAATAAATATAAAGTATACAATATATTAATTAAAATTAATTTGAATATTCATTCTAAAATATTTGAATATTTTCTTTACATTTCACAGTAGAGCACAATATTAAATTAATAATTAGAAATATTTACAAAAATAAACATCCAGTCTTCAATAAATGTCATTTGAAAAAGCTGTCAAGGCCACACAGCATGTTAGCACATTAAAAAAAGTTAATAGTTAATAAAAAGTTAATAATATTATAACTAAAATCCATTTACTGTTTTGGGAAAATATTTAGAGGTCATTTAGTTAACAACATGATTGGGGATACAGAAAATTATTTGAAATTTTTTAGAATTTATTTTCTTTTATTTTGATTATATATTACATAGAATATTTTGAATTTTGAACACTCATATATCATATACACAAAAAATTGTAAATAGTAAACCAAGGTCCTTTTAAATCAATGTTATATAAATATTTAATTAATTAAACATAATGTTTATATAGGTAAAGTATTAATGACAGCTTGCTGTAGCTAAACTTTTTGAAATAAGTAATTATTTAGAAGTGGTACTTGGTTCATCAGAAAAGTAAATGATTAGTTTCCTGAATATTTTTGGGATTCACTTTCTAACTTAATGCTTCCATTAATAAAAATCATTAAAACAGAACTAGGAACTTAAATTATTATTGTCATATTCTCATAGTCTCTATTAATGTGAAGAGTTAAATTCAACGTTTAAATCTGAAGTTGCCCATGTAAGTGAAGTCTCATAACCTCTAATGTGTCAAATACTCAGGTTATTTATATTATTTAAGCGGCCAAAGAGTGCGCATTGTATCTCAGCTGTCCATGGGCGGCGGTTATCTCTTAGTATAGAGGAGAGCCGCCTGCTCAATCATCTAATTTTATTTTATAGATCAGTTTCCTTAACATGTGACCAACTTGTTTGATTGTGATAACGTGCAGTAATGATTGTGACGTGTGTTGTCAGCATGGCAGCGGACAGCGACGGGCTAGGGTCTTGCGCTGGCTCGTGCGGCGTGGTGGTAACTTGCGAGGGCGACCTACGCGACCCGCGCTTCCCCGCGCGCCTGCGCCGCCTTCTGCGCGAGCTCCGGCTTTTGCTCGCTGAACCTCATCCGCACACGCTCAAAGTCAACAAGGTAAAGGTCAAAGGTAGCTTAATGGTTTTAAAGTGTACCATGAAGAGAGGGTTCGAATCTCGGACCGGACAATTATAATTTAATTTATAATTTTTTCTGTTTCTGGAAGTGCTTGACAGTGGCCGGGCTAGTGTCTTAATACTGTCGCGCCCGTGGGAGAGCCATACTGATGCCTATGCTGATGCATTAATTGGGCCGGCTTTTCCGAAATAATACCACGGACTCACAGAATACTCAGCGTGAAAGGGTACCTGTACTGTGTTTCGCAGAGTGAGTGAAGATATCGGAGGCCCTTAAAAAGTGTCGTTTAAGCCGCCGTAAAAAACGGCAACACAACCTATGCGCGGACTATAGCGCGGCTGTCCATGGGCGGCGGTGTTCTTTTACCATATAGAAGACCTACCTGCTTCGTTGTCAACTATAAAATAAAAAAAAACAATCTTAATTCTATATATTGGGTCTTCCAACAAGGACGGCTCGATGTTAAAATCAGCAAATACCCGTCATTGTCTATTGTCATAAAGTTTGAGCTCTTGGGTCAGTTGGATCCGTTACGGATGCAGGCGAAAGTCCCGACGCGAAATTCTCCAAGTTGAAGTCTGCGAAAGTCCGAGTTTTAGGGCACGGCGAAAAATTGAATGCCTCGGAGTCTCCTGAACACTCAACGTACAGCGGTGATGTCCTGGGCCGATCTGGCGTTCCTTTGACGTGAAGGTGTTGATTGGTTGTTTATTCTACCGTCTTTTTAAATGTGGCCTCCAATCGTTGGAGAGACTTTGAAGGACTACTAACGAACACTTAACAACTTAACGAACTTACACCAGCAACCTTACACCGTTTAACGTGCCATGGTGATTTGGCATCAGTGACTGAATAAGAAAACACAGATTTTACAGTAGGCGTCAAAACAAAATGGACCTGCTCTATTTGAAAGACCCTTATAAACGAGAGTCGTATGATTAAGTCCGCTTATTAATCAAGAAAATCCCATCATCCCATCGAAGCCCACTGCTGGACATAGTTCTCCCTCAAAGACGCTATTATGATATTGAGTGATCTGGATCCGAATACAAAAATAGAGGTTAATGTTTTTAGTGTATCTGTTTTTTGGGTTTAGTGTGCCCATGGATTGCCGAGGCTTCATTGGATTCAATTGGATCCGGTAGGTTGAGTACCGGGCAGAACGACGTCTGCCGAGTCCACTAGATCCATATAATTAAAAACTTATCGTTTTTGTGCGGCTGCCTAACCTTATTATTTTAACGTAAATATATTAAGCTTCGACTTATTTAACCAATTCTGTTAGCGAGTTTTATTAATAATTTAAATCAATACGACATGGCGACCTTCAAAAAAAAGAACGTACCTATCCCTAGGCCTCCAAAGCATACGCGGCCCTGCAAGGGCTGGGGATGTCCACGGGCGGAGGATCGCTTATCCTAAGTATAAATTGATAGAATTAAAAAAGAAGCACGGTTGCTATATAAAAATATAGGTTGGTAGGCTAAGTACGATACGATCTTGATCTATGATAATAAGCTTAATTTTGTGTGCAGGTATAACAGAAATTAGAAATGCCCGCAAATAATGAACGTGATAAGCTAATTTTATGACCTTTTTATTACTAAGCTATTAATGCAAGAATATGCATTGAATAATTTGCATAAATTTAAATCATGCTTCACATTTTGACAGTTTTGTTTGAGTTAAAAATTATCATAATATTTTTACAATTTATTTACAGATTTATCTTGTTGGAAACCTAATTATAGTATAATTTGGCAACTTATATATTCACTAGCTCACCCGAGATAAGTCATGCTGCCATAACTAATAAACAATTTGAATAAGTATAGTTATAATTATAGTTCGAAGGGGAGGCCTATGTCCAGGAGTGGACGTTCTACGGATGAAATGATGATGAATGATGAAGTATATTTAATAAAGAAAAGAAATACTAATTGTCCAAGAAGGTCACATTGTTGTTTATTTTCTTATGTTTCGCGCTGCGTTCGATTTTTTTATGTCATAAGAATCTTCACACAGTAACAAAAATAATAAAAAATAATTAACGAAATCGTTCCGGCCGTTCTTGTGTGTGAACTACGGAAATAGGATTAGGAAATTGTAAATTTTTATTAATTACTACTATGAACGGATTTGTATTTCGTAATTCTTCTCAGAGAACTTATGTTATAATAAAAAATACATAATAGCTGTTAAATATCACGGAGCGGAAGTATTTTTTATGATTATCTTTATTAATGAAAAAAAAACTCATCGTAAAGCAATTACTCATCTGTCAGTCGAGTTTAAACATTTAATCAATAAGGATGATTTATAAAAACATCTTAGAAAAAATAGCATCAGTCAAGTTTTACCTGCGAACAGCATATAGCAATATTTGTTACACGTGAGTTTTAGTGCAATGAAATACATAGCCTATGAACGAAATGTTTATTATAACCGTCTTTTTTTGGAGGACCTTATATTTTTAATAGAATATATTCGTGGTAGCATATAAAAGATATACTAATAGTTTAATGTGACGGTATCTTTTTATATTTGGTGTATGCATAATTTTAATATAACTCACCCATGCGACAGCCATGCTGAGGCATATGCTTGAGTCCGCTCATCACATGCGATACCACGGGATCACACAATGTTCAGCCTGAAACAGTTCATATTCTGTGTTTCGCTGAGTGAGTGAGAATATTGGATGCTCTTGAAAGTGGGGTGGCTAGCACAACCAAAGCGCGGAATGTGCGCGGTTGGTGATGGGCGGCGGTGTTCTCATACCATATATGAGAGCCATCTGCTCCGTTGTCTGCTATACCATAAAAAATAGGATTATTCTGATATAATTTTAAGGAAAAAGTGTTCCACCGTTACAATTTGTTAAGTATGAATATTGTACGTGCAGGTGGAGCCTTGGAACTCTGTGCGCGTAACGCTGTCGGTGCCGCGTGCGGCTGCGGCACGCTTGCGCGCATTGGCGGCGGCCGGTGCGCCACAGTTGCGGGCGCTTGGCATACTCTCGGTGCAGTTGGATGGCGATGCGGCGGTCTCGCTGCGGTTGCAGCATGGCGCTGAAGTTAGGATTAATACTGAACCTGATGGTATGCGAGTTTTATGCATCTAGTGTGGTTATCCCCAGCCTATTTCAACCACTTACCCCTCAAGAGTTCAAGTATCTGTTATAACGAAATCAGATTAGTTATCTAATTTGGTTATTATTAGGTTTTATGTATCCAGAGGTCCAGAGATGACACCGCGGACCCCCATACATATAACCTCAATTTCACTGTCACGTGTGCGCCACGATTATTTTTTTTATGAATTACCTATGTTACTTTAGATATGACGGTAAAAGTATATCAGTGACCTAGTAGTTGTATATACCTTTTAATACAGTGATAATTGTTTTTCTAAATAAATGAATTGCCTTTTCAGATGCGGGATCATCTAGATCGCAGCCGAGCGAACTGCTCTCCAACTTGGGGGGCATAGGGCGCCTCTTGGCGGACGACGGCGCGTCCACCAGCGCCGATCCCGTCCCGCCTCGAGAGAACTTTAAGTCGCCTAACACCGTGTGCCCTATGGATGGTAAAATACCGCAGAACATTCCTACTCCGACCTCCGACCGCTGTGAGTTCCCTTTCGGCAGTATGACCCAGGCCAGGGTAATACACCGCAAAGAGAATACGTTAGGTATGTGTAGTGAATTGCGCGTGACATGTTACTATGTGATAATAATATATAACATTTATTAAAAAATAAACATGAATTTGTTTCTCTGAAAATAAAGAAACGATATTAAAAGTCTATAAGTAACGTTTCTCGTTTAATACAAATTATAAACTCGATTTTGTATTTCATTAAACATAAGTGTTTATCACTATCGCCATTAAGTATGAAGATGACAGTGACAGCGCCAAGCGCCCTTCGAATTAAGAATTACTAATTTCTTTACATATATTATGCAAAGAAAATGTATGTTTTTTAATTATTTTAATTTTGCTATGCTCCACGCGGTCGGTAAAGCGGTTGTTGTGCGCACCACTGCAATGCAATGTCGATGAAGCAGAGTTGTGTAGCGTCCCTGATTGGCCCATTGAAAAAGGGGGAAAGCGAATCGATTACTACGAGGATGAGTTGTACAATCACAAGTAATAAAATATAAATGTCGTTTCTTTGTTTACAGAGCAACACAACGCATTTTTATTATCAAGATTCCCAAATTATCTAATACAAAAATAGTTTTATATATATATGAAAATTGTAAATCAGATTTTATATCAGTGAACGTCAATTCCAGGTCTAACTGCCACCCCACTAAGAGGAAGTTCAACAGAGGGACAGTTTCCGCGACCGTCGACGTCGTCATTCCCAGGTCCGCCGCCCCCCTACCCGGCGCCACCGTCTCCTGCGCAGCCCTCTGCGCCCACGGTGGCCATGTCTTCGCCACTACTTGTCAATCTGCTGCAGAATGATGCGCCCACGCCACAGCCGAGGCCGAAAGCGCCGCACCCGGCCAAGTTGGATCGGCTAGAGGACTCACAGGTATGCCTATTTTAATTTACTATTCTTCTTCTTCGTCGTAACCTCATGACTGAGGGACGTGACGACCGTGCGATATTCTGGCCACCATTTCCTCCCAGACAACCCTGTCCTGCGTAATTTGGATGGATGTAGTAACTCGCGTAGCGTCCTGAGGTGCGTATTCATCTTGTAGAAGACCGCCCTCTCGTTCCACACAACCAGTGATAGCTTCTCCAGGCTATCTGACTCTCGCCTGACCGAACTGTTAGTGTGTCCGAAGAAGCTGAGGACTCTGCCTACAGATTGTTTAGAGCCGTGTTTCTATACTTAGCTGTTTAAGAATTGACTCGCTTGTGCGATGTTCCGTCCGGGATATTCTCGTCATTCTGCGCCAGTACCACATTTCGAACGCGTCAATCCCCGATTTAACTCTCGCTTTTAGTTTCCAGGTTTCTGAAGCATAAAAGAGAAAATATGAGCGTTTGCATTCGTCTTTTTCACCATAATCGCTTCGTTTCCGATTCAGATATTTCCCCCGTCTTTGTGTCACTACAACCATAATGCATCCATTATGATTACCACTTAACTGCAGTTTGTGGCCAAGTCCTGCCATCGTGAAGAATTTATTTGAAATCATTGGTTTATTACGTCTTGATATTTGCCATAGTTTTTGTTAACTTGTACTACTGTTTTTTCTATATTTATTATTGTCATTATTTTGGACCACTCAGGGTCATGTATTTGTAATAGTGTTTTTGGTGCCAACACAATCTTCTACGAATATTCACTCCTTGTACTAAATGCACATTTTTAACTTTCGATAGTATGTATAGAATATACACCTAAAATGCACTACATTCCCTGAATTTTTCCCACAGTAAACATTGCTCATTTATAAATGTATTATTTCCACAACATACTAAACACATTCTTGAAGTTAATCTAAAAAAAAAACTATCAAAATCTTAAGAAAGATATATAAACATAAAGATTTTGATAAATCTAAATTTTAAAGAGTGCGAAAATTTAAAGAATACTGTATGTATGCTCCCACTTTGATAGTCTTTCGTTGTAGTTTTTATCCAAATAAAGTTTTATTAATTATATAATTACAATTAAGAGCTCAAATAGACGTAACAGTTAAATCAAATCAATAATTATTTATTTATCGTACGATTTAACAATGACTTGATAATTGTCGTGATCTATTTACAACAATTGTTGACGTCGAAACATAATAATATACTTACAATTAAGTTTACGCCGTTTCCAAAGCGCTAGTGCAGAAGAAACGGCAACAAACTGCACCACAGCATTATTTTAATTTTTATTATTTTAACTTATATTATATTATATGTGGACTATTTATCTCATTTATTTTTAAAATATACTTGTATATTTATATACTTGTCTAATTCCGACAAACCAATGTCCCCAGGTGGAGTTAGCAGTCGGGCGAGCGCCGTTCGAGTACCGAGGTGCGCGACCGACCATCCGCCCGCCAGTCCCCACGTCCCCTATTTCGTCCCCGTCATCCCCCTCGCCGCGGCCGCGTCCCAACTTCATCCGGCGGACATTCGTCACTCGGTCCCAGCCACCGACGCAATACCGGGCGCCGCCCAATGCTACGATTGTACCGCGGCAACGTTACTCCTATCCCGAGTTTCCGCCACCTCCGCCTCCGTACCGTCAAACAGTACCGAGACCTCGGCCCCAGCCACCGCGCGTCACGCCAGAAGACCTGCAGGCGTTATTGCCCCCACCGCCCACCTCTATGGACCAGAAGACTCAGTCTAGTTTTCAGGTAAGATAACAATACATATTTAAACTATACAATAGTCTTATATATACGGGTGTATGAAAAAAATTGAATTTTGGTGTTTCCAGGAGTTTCAGCGGTATCAACAGCAATACAACGCCCGGCAGCGGGCCGCATCCCGCGCCGCCAATGCCCAACCCGACTGGAACGAGCCCTATCGGGACTCGTTGGGTCTGGCCTTGCCCGAACTACCCGACGGCTGTGATCTTGATCAGCTGCTCCCCTCCCTCCCCCCGGACCTCAACCTCGACGACACGGCGCTGTCCGCCATCTCCGACCTCGACTCCAATAAGCTCGACCTCCTCTACGAGCAGGAGCACTCCAACCCCGACGCCCTCTTACAAGAGATCACTGGCGTCCAGTACCCGCTCAATGGGCCAGAGATGCCCGCCCAGAATGCAGTGTCCAAAGACTTCAGCGAAGAAAACTTTATGCCGCCACCTCCGCCGCCTGTGCCTTCTAAGTTCCAGAATAGTTTGAATCCACCATTCAAGTCGCCGCCTAACATGCAGGTTAACCATTCGACGAATATGCCCCCTCCGCTGAGGCTGCCCGTCCGGGCTACCACGTCGGTTTCAACGGCGACCGTCGGCTCCCAAGCTACAGCGCAGGAGATCGAGGAGCAAAATAAGAGATATCTCATTAAGACTCTCATGAGAGACGACGAACCACCTCCGCCCCCACCGCCGCCTCTCAAGGAGCCGGAGGAAGTTTTTGTCGCTCAGTGTAAACTTAAAGATACCCCCGAAGCACCAGATGTTTTCTTAAAAACGGAAGACGATAAGCGAGACGATGACAAATCTAAAAGTAAAATGATAGCAAAGAAGGACATTAAAGATGATAAGTCAATGGCTCAGAAGGGTGGCAGACCCCGGATGGGGGTGAAAGAAAAAACCGCGGTCCAGAAAGATAAAATCATGCGGGATGCAAAGTCAGCCAAAGTTGCCTTAACGCGACCTCATGTCGCGAAACCCTCGACCCCCACCCACGAAGCGCCAAAATCGCCTCCTGGTGAAAAGGAGTCGATTAAGTTGCGGCTCAAACTCGATAAGAATGAGCCCGTAGTACAACCTATGTATAAAGCGGATATTAGTTTTATGAATCAGCAACCCAAAGCCGATAAACCGACAGAAACTGAGCCAAGAGTGCCACCGCTGCACATAAGTCTACGAGGGCGCAACTCCAAGGTTATAACTAATTCAAAAAAGGAAAAGAAAAAGTTTGCGCCCGGCGATTTACACAAAAAGTTAAAAATAAGAAAATCAATTGAATCAGATGAAAAGTCTCATCGGAGAGATTCAGAGGAGTCTTTGGCCACAAAGTCGAGTGATAGCACAGAGAATTCGAAGACTGATGAGTATTTACATTTGAAAAATATGAAACTGAATAATCACTTTGACGTAGATGGAATTAAAACTGAGGTCACTGGGGATAATAATGTCGTTTACAGAATGAAGACCATATCGAAGAACGCGCACATCGTTACGAAACACGACTACAAACTGAACAACAAAATCCAGAACCTAGATGTTAAATTAAAAAAGAAATCAAAAGTCCTCAGTGACGGCAAAGTGATAGAGAAGGAGAGGGACAAGGAATGGAGAAACGACTTGCTAGACAAGGAGGGAAAATACGCCCAAAACGAGGGCTACCGAGAGATAAACAACCACGACATGAAAAAGAAGTTACCGGCAAAGGTTGAAGGAAAATGTGATATCAAACCCAGTGAAGTGCAATCGGTGGAAAGTGAGTGTGCAAAAGACGGCAGTGATGTGAGACTCTGTCTTAGTGAAAGGACTGGTGAGGACAAAGATGGCAATAAGTTAAAAAGGACACTGACTGACAGTGCAATTACCTCCCCAAACGGGCTACTCTCCTCCGAAAAGAAGAGGAAAATCACACATAGTTCCTGTCCAGGTAAGTCTTGTGGTGTTTATAGGTAACATTTAATGCAAGTTTTACACATGCAAATAATAGACGCACTGCGCTCTTGAATTGCTGGATTGAAAGACGTGCAATGAAATCAATAATAATGTTTCTCAAATTGATCAATTTTAGCGGACGCTGAATAAACATGAATTTACTCACATTTTAATTATATTTAATTTGTTGATTTTTATTCTTAGAAGAAATTTATTTTTTTATTCCTGTTATTCAGTGTGTAATACATGCATTTATTTTAGTCTACACAATACTCAGGCTAATGTAAAAATTTGTTAGAGGTTCCTTAACAATGTTGACACAAGTTTTTTCTTCTACTCATATTCCATATATACTCTAATATTTAAATTATTAATTGTTATAAACATTGCATCTGTGTGTAAGGAACTCTTTAACCATACTCCAAATTCCAAATTAAATTTTGTATAATAGTGAATCCTTTGTGAATGTTGTAAAAAATAATCATAGGTCAACTATTATTTTAGACACATCATGTAAATAGTGAAACAAAATATTTATTTTGTTATGTTAAGAAAATGGGCATTTTATCATTATATTTTATGTACAATGTAATTGTAGTATTATTATAATTTTAATATATATAGAAAGATTTGTAACGTACAGCCAACAATGTGTACAACATAGATTAAAATAAAAAATATTAAAAAATTGTAAAGATTGTTGTTTCAATTAAAAATTGGTTCACATTTTTCCTCTGCATAATATATTATTGTAATTTTTAATCAACAACCTTAAATATAAATAATTTTGTCGTATAGCCTTCGTTCACCCCACCAAATAGATTGTATCCACTTGGTATGTTCCTAAGCTAAATTTGAATTGATTGTAAATGTTTCAATTTTTAAGTTTAATTTTAATTTGAGATTTTGGTTCTGTTCAATTTCAAAGGGTTAATTAAATGTGTTATGCCCATTTTCTTTTAACACCATGATTATGATAATTATGTAACATTAATATGAGGAATTATTTCGTTTGAAATATTTCTTCAGGAGGTAATCCCTTCCGGTCATGAACGATATATTTACACGAGTACCTTTGTTTGCGTTCCAGATCCTCCTGGATCGACAAACGTAGGCACGATAGGTGGCAATCGGGGTGACTCCCCACCCGCCTCTAGTCAGCGAAGTGGCGCCATTTCTCCACGGAGGAAGGAGCGCCCCAAGGACAAGTCTTACTGCAAACTAGTTGCAGAGAGAGCCGCCCGCCCCGAGGCGGAGAAATTCACCAACAGATCGCCCAACTCCCAAGCACAAGGTGAAGATTCGGGAATAGAATCGATGGACGCTCTATCAGAAAAATCACCGAACCAGGCCAGCCAGTCGCCCCCCGGCCCGCAGCGGAAGGAACGTCTCGATATGCCCAGGTCCACCAGCCCCACCTCAGTGCAGAGGATAATCGGTGTTATAGACCCGGTCCCCGCCTCCGATGAACTTTTAGAAAGGCTATCGCTGGTGACGGGACAGCCGCACTACGACACCGGTCCTCCAGACATTGATGACTTGGGGGACATTGAGGCGGAAATTGCGAAGATGCACGCGGAAAACATTAATGGCGATGATGCTCCCCGGCGACCGCCTGACGACATCAACCAGACCAAAGAAGTAAAGAGGACACCCACACCCGTTCTTCGAAATGAAGAGAAGCCACTTAGCCAAACGGCAGAGCAAGGCGCCCGAGACATGACGCTCGACAAGAAGGACGATGTCAAACTGGAGTGTAATGTTGCTCAAGACTTTGAAACCACCATTTCGCCAAAAAAGGAAAAGGGTCTTGACGATTTTGACAACTTACCTAGCAGAGTTTCACCGCCACTCTACACGTATTCTAATCAAGAAAAATCCTTAACGGATGTTCAAGACTTGAAAGCAGATAAAGCCGCCGTGGAGAACGGCGAAGCCAAGAACTCCGAGACGGCAAAAGGAAAAGTGGAGTATAAAATAGAAAGATTACCACTCAAGGCCGACTTCCCCGATAAAAGCTTATTAGAACAATTGCTTATAGAGATACCGACGCCAGAATACGTCAGCAAACGGCCAGAGTCACCGTCGCCGTCCGCGCTCGAGAGAGTGGCGCGGACTAGCGTTCGGACGAGATCCAGCAGCAAAATGAACAGTCCAGCCGACGGGCCAAAGACGCCGCGGCTCAGTCCGGGGCTGAGCAAGTTCGAGCGGGCCGATTCGCCCGCGCTGCAGCCGAGG
This sequence comes from Delias oraia, assembly GCA_018230265.1. Lineage (NCBI taxonomy): Eukaryota > Metazoa > Arthropoda > Insecta > Lepidoptera > Pieridae > Delias > Delias oraia. The sequence goes on along the minus strand of DWCF01002740.1, from coordinate 803 downwards.
AACTGTCTGAGGGGCGGTTCCATGGACAAGACAAGCCCCAAAACGGCCGCCGCCTCCAACGCCAAACCGGCACCGGCCGCGAAACGGAAACGCCGCGAATCCGAGAGTTCCTGCACGTCCACCGTGAGCTTAGAGGAAGGTCTGTCGCCGGGCCGACCGAAGAAGAAACCGCGACGCGTGGACCAGAAGCCTGGCACGCCGGTAGTGGTCGGCGGGAAGATGAAAAAGGATTCTGATAGTGACAGTGACGAGCCGTTGATATGTAAAGTGCGCGGGAAAGGGGTGAAAACGGTGAAGGCGGGGGTAAAAGTGGTGAAAGGGGCGGAGGGGGTTGGCACAAGGAGATCCGTGCGGCACGGGCAGCCGCCGGCCGTCCCTGCGGCGCTCGTAGCACCCGCCGCTCCCGCGCCGCCAAACACCGCGGCTGTCAGGCGGAAAACGAGGAGCGCTGGTAAGTCATGATTAACATAATACCGGTCTTCTACAAAGAGAAATGCATAAGTCATGAATACAGTTAAAAATTAAATTAACTGATTTGGATTATAGAGATTTGTTGGATCTATAAACACTGTTCAATGTTTTTTTATATTCATCTTCTTTAACATTGTTAACTATAATTTACAGTTGGCGAAGGTGCGACGGCAAGTCCCGGCGCGGTGCGCAGAAGACGCGCGTCCCGCGACGGCAAGTGACGGCGGCGACGCGCGCGTTCCCACGCGCCCCCCTGGCCTTGAGGCATGACAATTCAATATTCAACACATAGCTTGAAACATTCTGTTAAATGCACACTCTCATACTATTAA
>DWCF01002739.1:0-22576 GCA_018230265.1 Delias oraia | reverse complement strand
TATATAATGCAGTCAATAATAAGTAAATATAATTTACAGAATGATTAAATAATCATAAAAGAACTAAGAATTTTATTTTCAACAAAAATATCTTAGATTTATACTAGTTGTGTATTACTTATAAATATCCCTTTTTATGGGAGTATTGTGACGTAATAATGAATTATTTTCATAATGAATAAATTTTTTATAAATAATAACATGAAATTCAATTTTCAAATTACAGTAATCCCATAATATCTAACCAAAAAGTAATGGTTTTTTTTACTAAATTTCTATCTGGATATCCAAATTATAGCTTTCAATGTCGCTAGTAATTAATTCTTATTAGACTCCATGAGCCTCATGGATATCGCCTTCCAGGCCTGTTAAGTGGATTAGTTTTTTTAACAAGCTTCTACATCTCCGTAAAGAGATTTGCAATAATTGTTTCAGGAGAAAATTTCAAAACGGCTCTTAATTTTGAAGTTGAACTATTTAGTAGTCTGACCCGGAAAGGATTTGTATTCGGGTCAGGCGAGTTGATGATGCGCTTAACTGAATACTCTATGATTGATCGATTGTTCGCCAAACTTGGCCGATATTCATGAATATTTGTTGAAACAATATTCGCTAATTGAGTGTGGGACGTACGTTAAAGTATTATTATTTTGCTATGTGTAGAGTATCCCATAATTAATGCAAGATTTCAATTAAATAGAACTTTTTTGAGATAGATATGTTTTTTAAGGGTTGACAATATTACTATAAACTTAGCGGCAAATTCAAAGCTTGCGTTAATATTGGGACATACACGTGTCCATAAATATAAAATAGATAAGTCTATATTTATATATTATAACGTAAATCGTTCATTTTTTGTTTTAATTTATTATTTAGGGCTTAAAAACATTGGAAGAATTCACAAATTAATTAATATGTCTGGTGGCGCTCTAAGTTTTGGTCGTTCTGGGAAAAGCGGCTTGGAAAACGGTAATATTTCTAAAGTCGCATTTATGTTTAAAGTTCAAAGTAATAATAATGGCTTATAAGCTTATAAAAATAATGCTTTTCAAATTTCTAAGAATCTTTTAATTCTTCAGCTTAAAAACTTCAATATATGAGTCATTTTACATAAAATATATTTAAAGTTTTTAAGCTGTAATCAAAAATCATAAGGCAATCATAAGGGGGAGGCCTATGTCAGCAGTGGACGTCTTACGACTGAAATGAACATGATGATGATGAATCAAAAATCAACGTTAAACCATTATATAAAAATATAACAATTAATGTTTTATTTAATTATTGGTTTATCTCGGCTGCGTATGAGTTTTACTACCCTAAGTTCTTATTTATAAAGAAAACCGAGAGGCAAATGAGCAGGGGCTAGAATAAGCGGTAAAAACCCAAAATGTCTGCTGGGTTGTGGGTTTGTTGCAGGCCTTTTAGAGAAAGATACGCAATTGTTTTGAAGAGGCCCAAGTCTTATTTGTTTGAAAACACATCTGCAGACTAAACACTTTTATAGTTTCATCCTCTCTGTCACTAATTTATGTATAATTGTCGTAATGTAGTAAGTAAAAAACTGTTTTAATAATGTTACATTTCTAATAATTAATATATAGATTTTAGGAAAACTTTTCACACGATACAGTAGTGGATGTAGTATCACTCGTTTACGTTTCTGGGCAGTGTTAGATGGGCGAAAGATGGGCTATGTTTGGGCGTTGTTTGCCGGCGCAATTGACGCCCGCACGACCACTAATCATATTTTATGGTCGCCGCTCAAATTCCCCATTCGATTTGGATTAAATAGCTCGAAGATAACTGCGCATTCAACTTTTATTACCGATTGTTTTAAAAGTACAACTTTCGCAGCCATATTTCATTTCGGAATTTTAAAGTAACTGAAGACAAAAGACAGTTATCGTTTTATGAAAACTTAACTTGGATTGAGAGTTCGTAGCCTTTTATAACCCATTATACATTTAAATTAAATACTGCTTTCTTTGAGTTAAAAGTGATATAAGAATTAAATATCATAGGTCATCGATTTACTCAGTAGAACATTTACTCAGTAAGTTGAAATAAAAGTTAGATTAAACATTGTTATTCAAATAAGGTTTAAAGTGCAATAGAATTCTATTGTTCAGTGATACTATAACACACTAGGTAAAAATTCATAATTATTTGGTATTAGAATATATTTAGTTGAGATTAACCGGAATTCTAAGCTACAAAATTGAAGTACAAAAATCATCTTATATTTTCTTATAAATAAATTCACTAATTTCACGTATATTCTCATAAGGTCTACGTGGTTTTTTATGGTTTAGCGGACAACGGAGCAGGTGGGTCTGCTATATAGTAGGAAAACACCGCCGCCCATGAACAACCGTGCCACAATCCGTGCATTGGTTACGTTCCTGACTTTTTACACCGCTTAAGCGGAATTTTTAAGGGCCTTCGATTTCCTTCCTCATTCAGCGAAACACAGTAGAAGTACATTTTTAAGTACAACTATTATTTCACTCTAAGTATTGTGTGAGCCCGTGGTATAACTTCGGACAAGGCAGCCTAGTCAGTGCGTTACCATTACTTATTCATTTTCTTTTTTATACGTTCTTTATTTACTAATTAATTCAAGTATGCATATAAAATAAAGCTTTTTTTAGTAAATAACTGGTATTTTATATATTCCCTCTTTTATATTTATTTTTATATGTTTTTATTTTACAAGCAAACTCCATGTTCAATAATTCTATTGCATTAGCTGGAAATTCTTTAGGAATAGCGGTCCTCCACACATGGAAACCCTTAGCCTTTGAAGAGATGCGTCGCAGGCCTTTATCTTGTTTTTTATTAAATGCTACTGTATAAAAGAGAAATTATTTTATTTGTACAATATACAGCTAGGGTTTTAGTGTGTCTGTCTTTCAATTAAATATATAATCTGACGTAATTTGATTTGCTGAACGTCACGCAGCGTCGTCATGCGTGGTGAATGATAGGTTTAATATAGTCCCGTTGATTATCCGACGGTGCGCAAACGACAAACGCTAATCTAGATTTAATACCACGGCTCATCGCCGCTCTGGAGAGCCACATTGTTCTTGTGCACGGGATAGCTTCATTTATTATATCATTTTTATCAGACGATTTTAAACCGCGATTTTATTGAATTGTGTCTAGTCGACTTAATTGAGGAACAAAATTAGTACAGATCTTGTCGGGCGAATGTGATTTTTTATTCATTTTCTTTATTATAAAGTAGACAACGGTGCAGGTGGGTTTCCTATATGGTAAGAGAACGCCGCTGCCCATGAAAAACCGCGCCACAGTCCCGCGCATTGGTTGTGTTGCCGGCTCTAATCCGCACCAATAATAACACCAGTTTTCAGTGTCCATCATACACACAAACACAAAGACTATAACAAAAAAAGTCTGAAACATCAACAGAATATTTAAAATAAACTTAACATTTAAATAGTGAATATTAAGGAACATTTGTTTTTTTGACGCAATAATAGATGCATTTAGTTTAAATTAAATATCAGGAGATAATTTATTATTTTCTAATTATAATTATTTCCTATGTAAACCGAAGTTTTACCCGAGGTGGAACCATGCTGAAGCATATGCTAATAATTGGGCCGGCTCGTCCGAAATGATACCATGGGCTCACAGAATACTCACCGTGAAATGGTAGTTGTACTTTAAAAGGTGCTTCTACTATTTTTTCCTGAGTGAATGAGGATATTTTGAAGCCCTTAAAAAGCCGGCATCACAACCAATGCGCGGATTGTGGTGCGGTTGTCCATTGGCAGCGGTATTCTCTTACCATATAGAAGATGGGTCCGTTGTCCGCTTTACCATAAAAAATGCATCTTATATGATTTATTTACTTAGACTAATATATAATATAAATAATCAATGATATTTTATGTGTGTATCATATAGAATATCTATGCATATCTAAAGTAAGTACAAAAAAAAGGATAAAAATAAAAATCAAATGAAACGTACCCTAAAATAAAGCCGGGAATAGAATTGTAATGAATGATATTTGTCTTCCTGTGGGATTACAAGGTAATCCTCTCGAAAGGCATCTGAACCGGTCACCCGCCGGCCACTGACTATCATTTGGATAATACGTTTTCTTTTCACTTTTTTTGTTTCTGTTTAAACCCTAATATATAGCACCGGTGCTAAACTTACTATGATATACCTAGAGTGCTGCTTTTGAGAATTATAATTTTATATTGTTTTGATCATCATTTTTATAGCATCTTACGTAACTTATTCGATTTCTGACATTCAAAGCGCGAAGTATAAAATAAAAGTATTTAAATTCCAATAACAAAACAGAAATAATTTGGTCTTTCTTATGAAAACTGCCATGGACACCTCTAGTCTTTGCAGAGCCGCGAGTGCGTCGCCGGCCTTTGAGCCATAGGTACGCTATTAAGTACAACAAGTCGTACTATTACTTATTCACTTGAAGTTTATTTATTTATGTAGGTAGTGTCTACTTATTTAATAATTAATATGTAATACGTAATATTGAAGATAATTTAGTTCACTTTGTATCTTATATGGTCTTAGTACTTTGTACGTAACTGCTAATTCCCTTAGTATTCAGTTAATAGTGCCGTATGCTTGATTTTCTATTAGGATTAAGTTAACTGCAAGGCTTATCATATTATTATAGTTAAACACGTACATACACACTTACAAGTACTATATATTTTTTCATTCAATAGCGGACAACGAAACAGGTGGGTCTCCTATATGGTGAGAGAACACCGCCGCCCATGATCATCGGCGCCACAGTACGCGCATTAGTTGTGTAGCCGGCTTTTTACGCCGCCTAAGCAGTTCTTTTAGGGGCCTCCGATATCCTAAATCACTTTGCGAAACACAGGACTAGTATCGTTTCACGCTGAGTATTCTGTAAGCCCGTGTCAGTTCGGTCGATACTGCTCAATTAGTGCGACAGCACATACCTTTTAATTTGTTTTATTTTTAATCACTTTAATTCAGTCTACTTTTTGTTAACTCCAAAAATCCACGGTTGTGAGAAGACTACATGGAGAAATTCTTATATAGGTTTCAAGACTAGTATAAGACTCCAGTTCTACTAAGGTTAAGCCAAGTTTGAGAAATTTGTTTGTGTTTTAATTTAACATGAATCGTTCAGTGGTGAGAAAAAAGATCATATTAATATTATTATATAATAAAATAATAAATATATTTTAGTATAATAATATTAATATGATTTATTATTTCTGATGATGAATAGCTATATAGCTAACCTTCGTGTCTTCATACTAATAAGCTTTACTACATACACAGATTACATACATACCTCAGATTTTTGTTTTTAGTCGTGCTTATTATACTTATTGAGAATTTTAACTTGAAATATCAAAATTTTACTATTCTTTAGAGAGAAGGTGTTATTTTGTATTGCCTTAAAATAATTTGAGCGGTGATTTATAAAAAATATATTGAAAACGCGGGTTTAATCCTTTTCATATGAAACCTGTTAGAAATTTTACACGATTGAACTATCAGTTTGGTAAAATAAAATAGTGATCGCCATTTCCAAATCGCCGCCCTTTATTATAAAAGCGGATTTTTATATACTGTAGGTACTAATAAAATTATTACTAAGAAAATGTTTTGTTTTCAAAGTTTTTTTAAAATTTGATTTGTTTATATGCTTCTGTGGCACGGTTGTTCATGGGCGGCGGTATTCTCTTACCATAAAGGAGACCCATCGGCTCCATGCCCGCTAACTTATAAAAAAATATATTTACGTAAATAATGGATGTAAGCGTTACATTTGTGCAAGAGTTCAAACTAGTTCAAAACCACTTAGCCACAGAGGCAAAAATCAATCCAGTTAATAATATATCAATTATTTACCAATATTCCAACATACAGCTAACAATTATCCTTGAAGCTAAACATGCTATCGCATTAGGGTGTTAAATATTTAATATCGTTATTGTCTACGCCAAAATTCAGTTAGTTAGATGTAGTTATGTTTCGGCAGACGTGTAAACAGAGACGCCTAATGGTAATGAAAGCGAGTCTCATACTGAAATGCTCTTTCATTGCAGCATTGAAGACATTCAGCGACAATTTGCTAGTCAGTTTGCCAAAACAAGCGCAATATCCTAGCGAGAAACATTTAACCTTTCGTTAATGCGAGGAGAGAAAAACAAGTTATTATGTCCCAAGCCCAAAGGACAGCCCGATATTTTCCACACGTCCACGGCAATCCGCTGGAGACGAGAAGCGAAAATTAGTTACTCGAGATTTTTGTTTTGTCTGAATGCATTGCGTGATTTTCTTTTCTCGGTAACAAACGCCACCTTTGAAATTGAACGACGCGCGCTGAATATCAAGGAGGCTGCATAGTCCGCCCGCGGTGATTCACGACGTCAGTGTTAGGTAACATAAATTGAAGTTTCACCGATGCCAAGAAACGCAAAGTGATAAATCTACTGATCATTATTACCGTTCTTTGTCACTCCTGTACTCGCTAGCAGCTCATCCCACCTTCGAAGGGATTACTATTCGTTATCCGTGTCGGGTTGTTTACGGCTAACGCTGCTTATAGGTTAGAATAATAATTGTGATATATTAAGAGATGACGCTAGTTTATGTACTTTAAATTCAGCTATTATTATTTATTTATTGTGTCTCTTTGTCATATATACCATAGTTACATTCAAGAAGCATTTCATGGAATCAAACCTGTGGTTGTTTGGCCAATAATCTTATTTAATTTAATAGCTGGCCAATAAGCTTGTTTATAAATTCCAATTAGCTTTAATTGCCCGTTATGTCCATGGGCATCGCTTATCCTTGCTAAACCTCTGGTGTTTTCTTTCTTATTTTAATAAAAAAAACATAACCAAGAAAAATTGTGATTGAAATATGGTTAAATACTATTAACTATTCATTAAGATATCAAATCTCTGAATTTCAAGTATAATACGAGAGAGCAAACTCTGTGAATTATCTTATTGTAAGCGTTTACCTGGCCTTTCCTAATTTGTTATGTTGATATGTTATCCACATTCGCACATTTCAGAACAGTCGGTGTTTGCGCTCTTTGTGTTCTTTTAATTTTTTGCCGGATTAATTTGTCTGCGTATTCAAATTGCAAATTGTGAGATAAAACGATGACCTTTCACACATACTCGCGACAGGAACATTTTTAAGTCGGTGATAATGAAACAATTTTTTTTTACAATCTTATTAGCTTATAAGCAACAATTAACAGAGAGCCTCGTAGCTAAATATAAACCTAAAGCGAGAGGTATCGAGTTCGAACCGCGGTCCGAACGAAAATGTATACTTTTGGACTTTGGAAAGGCTTGACAGTGGCTGGGCGAGTGTCTTAACACTGTTTAACTCGTGAAAGAGCCTTTCTCACGTACTAATTGGGACGATTGATCTGAAGTGATACGTGGTCACAGAATACCAATACTCGCACAGTGTTTTTTGAGTGAATGAGGATATCAGAGTATAAAACCGGCAATCCAACCAAAGTGCGGAATGTAGCATATTTGTCCATGGCCAGCTATGATTTCTTAGAATAGAGAAGACCCGCCTGCTCTTTTGACCGCTATGATAATATGCCATTAAAAATAAGTAACAATTGTGATATAATTTAAAGTCAATATAAATGCTGTTTATATATACTTTATTTATTATAGATTGATAATCATATAATGCTATATTATTTTAATACGGGTTCACAATGAGGATTCAAAGAATCTCTGTAAAACTAGTATCACTCTCTTCAATATCCAATAATAAAAAGGTATAAATAAATATTGTGTATGCGACTTCTTTATAGTATCAAGGTGGTTCAACACAAAGCAACACGTAAAAGGTTGATAGAGGCTGACATTTTCTTAAGTTGCGGCGTTATCTTGCCGATTCAATGTCCTTTTTCTAGTTTGTGTGACTCGGGTAGTTATGTGAAGTCAGTCCACGTGTAGATATCGCAAAACCGAAACTAAAATCATATAATTGTGTTTAAATTTTAACTAATGCATAACCTTTTTAATATTGTTTTAATTTTCTTCTAACCTCTATAATAAATATAACTCCTAATTTTAATTCCAACCTATCAAAACAGTCCTATCTATCTAAGTATACAACCTTCTTTGGAATCAGTTGTCCTAATCCAATACGACTTAGGAACCTTAAAAAAGAACGTACGAATCGCTAAGAAACCGAGATAGGCGCCATAGCAGGTGCTGGGGCTGTCTATGCGCAGAGAATCGCGTTTCTTAGCTGAGCCTGCTCTCCGCCTGTTCATATACCTTCGTTTCCTATCGAAATACTGGCAAAGGAGCAGGATCTCACCTGGATTAAGTGGTTCTTCGACAATGGACACTCCCCGACGTTGCAGAGCCGAGGGTGCGTTTCTGATCTTTAAGTCCCCAAGTCGTATTGGTTTTGAAATACCTCTGCTAGCAGCTGATTTGATAGAGTGGTGATGTGCGGCACAAAATTACTTAAAACGCCATGTTTTTATTTAAAAAATACGTATTATTTAAATTTGGGCACATTATTATTAATACCGTGTTATGGCATTGATTATTTATGAATATAAGCCCGTGTCACCCTGGCTAGTCCCACTATCCCCTCTCAATGAAGAGGTCATAAATCACAAGAATGTAAATCTTCCGCACCGGATGACTGACGCACCATTATCTGAAGCCGCATTGGCCTAAAAGTTATACTTCGATACTTTCAAATACTTTTTCTATTTTCTAATGTTCCTACCGAGTTTTATGAGTCTCGCGGGAGTGGGATAGAATAACAAAGCTATTACAGTGGCCTATCGGAATGGCCGTTATATTTTATATGAGACTAGTTACAAATTCTTTCTAATTACTTTCTCTTCGTATTATTTTTAAGAATTTTGAACTATCTGTGTTAGTTCTATTTTTCATTATTTATTTAATATTATTGGATATTTATACATAAGTATCACTTTCATATCTTCATATACCAAGCGCGATATTTACACAAAAAGTATCATCTTAGTTTTAAGTTCTTTCTTTCAATCAATAATTTAAAAAGTATAATAAGTACTCAATATTACCTATATGTATTGAGGAAACTTATTAAAAATATCACTTAAAGCAACAGTCAGACCGTAATAAATAGCAAAATAAAAACGTTGAAATATAAATGAAAAGCTTATAGTCAGTCGTGGCGATGGCTTCCCACGGGAGGCGCGGGACGCAATACTATCTTTTAATGCTTAATAGCTTCTCATGAAGTAGCGAGTGATGTAACAAAATAGTCCTAATTACAATGAGCATAAAGAATAAAACATGAGTCCTCCCTTCAACATTTATCATGCGAAATAATGGAACGTCATCCGAGCACGCGGCATGATTTTTGTTTCGGTAATGTAACTTGTCGTAATAAGCCAACACGTCTCTTTTCTGCCAACATCCATCATTTCAGATTCAAGGAATTTTCAAAGGTCATTAATATTATGACACTGTTGTCTCTGATAAGATATGCCTGCCGTTTGGGTTCACTATAAATATATATAACGATATTTTATTCATTTATTTTAACCTGTTTTTATATTTACAGGTACTTTATACGAACCGTAACGAAGCGTAAGTAATATTTTTTTTGATTAAAAATGTATGTTATTTTAATATATGTAAATAATTCTGTTATTTTCTTATAAAATTTCTTAACTTTGAATTTTGTGTATGATATCTGTCTTTAAATGAAACGTCATATTGTTTTTGAAGGCTCTGTGATCTCAAAGAGTCATTCCACTATGAGAAAAGAAATAAATATATTAAAATTATTGTGAAAATTATCTATACGAGAATAAACCTTAAAGACGTTTCTATGTTAACAGAGGTACAAGTTTATTCAAATAAGGATAAAAATTGTAGTTAAAGATCTTATAAAAAGTATTATAAAATAAGCTTGATAAATTGGACGCAGTATTTTTCTTCTGTGTTCTCCGTGAGAAAAATAGCTATGTATTAGAAATATGATAACATTCTTCTTGTATGATCATATCGAAATATATAGATGTGCGTTTGTTTATAATCCGACAATATATCAAATTTCTCATCATCATTCTGTCAAAATATTAAAGAAGTCCGTCTCGGCATTCTGACATAACTTCGTTACGGCGTACTGAAATTTAAAACTCACAAATTCACTTCTTAACAAGTACCGTTCAAAAGTTGTAAGAATTCAGCTTAATCAGATTATTGTGGTCGCACAAAATACATTTTCTTCGTAGACCGTACCTTTGTAACTAAGTTATATCGCCGCTTAATTGAATAGCTAACAATTTACGTTACGTATACTTGACTCTTTAATTAATTAATTTGAGTCCAATCAATGTCTATAGTCTGAAGTTTGACAGCATTGAAACGAGAAATTGAATAAACCCGAAATGTGTTTGCCCGTTTGGTGCTACGAAGTTACGGCCCTTTGTCAAGTTTTATTCATTACAGGCTAATATAAAATTTAATTTATGACATATTAAAGTATAGAAAGCGGCTAGACTTGATCTTCTGTCTTCTTATTACAGCTGAAAACCAAACTAAGCAATAAAAACGGTGAATTCAACAATGATTTAGCGTTTTTAACTAAATGCTGTTGATGTAATCAAAAGTGGTATTTTGAGAAGCACTTTCCAATTACATACCGATATTACTATCAATAAATTAATAAAGTCGAATAAGACATTGTTAATAATATAATAATATTATAACTTGTGCATTAAACATGATTTTAAATACTCATACAGTATTAAGATGTTTTGCAAGAATACTTATTTGCATGCACATCAATGTTTTAAGTCTGTACTAAAAATTAATATTTAAATTAAGGAAATATTTTTATTTATATGTTATCTACAAACTCCTTTACATAATAAAAATTACAGTTATCCAACCAATCATTTAGTTAATGCAGCTTTAATAAACAATTAACTAATTTGCCATACTCTCAACAAGAGCTCTGTTTTAATCTAAGAAATATCACATTCTTTTATTCGGATTCGTAAGAGGCGAGCGGTTGCCTTGAGCTCGACTCGGTTACGAAATTAAACCCGAGATTGAAGAAGAAAATAATTTTACAAAGTAATAAAATATTGTTGGAGGCTTACAGAAACAATAGCTGTAAATTACCTTCCGTAATTCCACCGTTCGATCGGCATTTCAGGCGTATCTGGATGGGCTAAGTCTTTCAGACATTATTACGTAAGCGGATTTTGGCAGTTTTCTTTGTTAAATCTACGTAATACATTTAGTTAACACTTTAATTGTATTATAACAAATATAAAATATGCTATTACTACATGGGAAGTGCCTTATGTTTTAGTGTTTAAATTATCCTCTATTAAAATTTGTAACTTTTGTAACGATATATCTTTTTGTGTACACAAGTATCCATCTTTATTTATTACGTCATGAAAATGCGTTATTATATATGTCGGGAGAATAAATAACGGATCGTTACTTCTATAGTTGATCAGTGAAGATAATTAAACATTACGTAACGAAATTATCTAACAAGGGACTGTATTTTAAAAGATCAATCCATTCTTTTTCAATTTAATTTACGTTCAAATGAAAATCACAATCGCATCATTTAATTTTTACTTGACTGTGTAAAATCGTGCTTAATTCAACATCCGAAGCACTTATAACCACAATGATTGTTGAAATTATTTCCGATTGAGTTCAGTTTTTACGCTAATTGTCAACTTTAGGCATAATGGGTTCAATTGAAGTAGCGAGCGGTTTGGCTCATTAATTTTCTGTCACTGCTTATTAACGCCTTTGGGAGTTATTGCGTTTTTGTGCCAGTCTCGCTCTTATGCAATATAATAGATTACTTAATCGATAAACCATAATTACTCATGACACACGCCAGTGTCTCATCAGTCAACGAAGGGTTCATTTTTTTTGGTATAGTGGAAAACGGGTCTCCTGTATGATAATAGAACACCGCCAATGGACAACCGCGCCATAGTCCGCGAATTGGTTGTGTTTCCGGCTTTTTGGGCCACTTAAGCAGAATTTTTTATTACATAATATATAATTATAGGCTTCCAAATAAATTAGAAATACCGTTTCAAGTACAACTATCATTATTATTGTTTTTAATAATGCTTTTCTTTCACGGATAGATATTTAGAGATAGTATCTTTTTCAAAAGTTTCCAATTTGTATTGGTTTGGAAATACTTTTCTATCTAGATGATTTTACAGAGTGCTTGCGACACAAAATGCCTTAAAATGCTCAGCTGGAGAACGACAAACATCGAGATGATTAGGATGAAGTCTTTGTATTGTCTTAACATTCCATGATATAATTCAGTTACAGTTATTAATCCCAATATTTCCTCAAAACTTTATCCGTCATAAATGCGGAATAAGATGTTGACGGAACCAACATCCCTATAAATAAATATATGCTTTTATGCAGGCTTGACGAATTTCTATATATAAAAGCCTTAGTTAAACCTTGTGATTATTATTAATTACAGTTATCAAATATTAAAAGACTTGTCTTATCTAATTAAACGATTAATTCTAATAGTTTTTGATTTAATTCACATAGAATACCAGATTGAAACAGTAGTTTTCACAGAATGATTGAATATATCAGAAGCTTATCAAGTTATCTCACTTAAAGCTGACAACACAACCAAATCACAGCTTGTGGCACAGTTTTCTATGACCGTCGATGATTTATTACCATCAAGGTCATCACTTATAGCTCTGTTGTGCGTAATAGAATAGAGAAAAGTAATTATCCCCGCAATAGTCCCAATTAAAACTCAATTTGTGAGTAGGGGCATTGGGTACATAAGTTACATGATAAATGCGGACAGTGATTTGCACGTCAAGTCTGTTACCATGAGTAGGTAACAGTTTAGTTAGCAGTAATAACTCTGCTAACTTTCTTCAGAACGAGGGAACTTGACAATGACTCTGATATTATTAAGATTTGTAGCCAATTATTTCAAAACTTCGCGTACATCAGACGTTAATACGTCTAACAAATTATAAAGTTGAGTAAATTTCATTTTTATTCATGAAACTATCTTCAAGCTAGGAATATAAAGTGTAATGTTATTTCAGTTTCACTACTACTTTCAACGGAATTATATTTTACAAGGGCAATTTGACGCAGGGATGTGAAATAATGGTCTCATATTTCCCATTTAATTAATAACAGAATTACGTTGTGAATGTTTTTATGAAAACTGTGGCTGACATAAGCGGCCCTCCGCCCATGGAAACCCCCAGAAATTGTTGCAAGGCCACCGGTGCGTTGACGACCTTTACATTGCGTGACCGTTTGTACGTTACTTGAACTTAACAATCTTATCATAATGGGTCCTATCTGTCTATGGATGTTTAAAGCTTACTTGTGAGTGTATTTTTTTAACTTACCTCATTAATCGCATTAGCAAACTAGCTTGCATTATTCAAAAAAGATCAACATTTAGTAACCGTCTTGTTCTTTCAAAGCCAATCAATATCAAGCTAGCAATAAAGAGACAAAATTCAAGCCGATGGTGTTTAAATCGCTATTAAACGGTCAACTACTTTGTTTGTTCCGCAACAAGGTGATATTAAGACGTTAATGATATTCCTGAAGCGATAAATAACTTATAAATCGTTGACGGCATCCTGGGGGCAGAGAGTTGCGGCGGGATTTGCGAAGGAAAAAGTTTTTCCACTCAAACTTTATTTGCACCTCAAGTCGCATCCGTCTGTTACAACTTATATGCTTGCTTCAGATGATTTAGTTTGTGAATACGCTTAAGAATAAACGTATATTCACTAAAACTTTGTCATGCCTCCGGTACAGTTTTAAAATAACGAGAGATGTTTGCTATTTCTAAAATAGATAGATTAATAATTTCCAAGCCACTGTACCCAATACCACTGGGGGACTTTCAAGAACAGAGTGTACATATTAGTGAAAGGCCTAGGGGTGTCCACGGGCGGAGGACTGCTTGCCCTAAGTGAGCCTCCTGATCCTTTTCCACCGTTCATATTTTAAAAAAGATGAATATAAAAAAAAACAAATATTATTACCTCTCTAAAATTTTTGTAACAATAGATAAAGTAGCGTGGCGTAATGGGTACCGCCTTCGGTCCTCGGTCTGAATAAAATGTATACTTTAAATTTTAAATTGTATTCGCTTAATATCTGATATATTAGAAAGTAAGAAATAACCAGAAGCAGAAAGAAGGTAGTAGAATATATTTTTATAAGTATAAAATCGAAATGTGTGGTGTAGTAATATTTTGTTTTACTATGTACAGCGTGCTCGTTTAATTTTTCGTGAAATAACAGAACCAATAAATATTTTATGGCAAAACTTGATTTTTATGATACATGTTTGCGTACAATTTTACGTACTAACACCGTAAAACTAGATCTGAAATTATTTCAATTCACATAATAGTCGAAACTAGCCAACTTAAAGATTTCTTACAATAAAATTTACAATAAAGAGAAAATACTTGTTTTTTTGTTACTTATTAGTAAACCTAATTGGAAAATTCTTTGTTTATTTCAAGTTCTTCTATGACTTAGGTTATATTTAATTAAATTGTTAAGTTATGGTGACATTTTTAAGTATCATTTTATATGCTCTCACTTATAAGGCACAATAGAATGCCACAAGGAAAATTCCAAAACACAACACAACAATTTTTTCACCTTTGTTCTAGAATATAGTCATTCACGAATCGATCATTTACGCAAAGACAAAAACACCGAACGACCCTAAACTCGTCTTCAAGGTTACATTGTATTTTATTTACCAATCTTATTTGAATAAAACAGTCATAAACCATATTTTGTTGTATCTCGTAAGGAAAACAAAATTACCCTCCCCCAAAGTTGATACCAATAAATTCCGCCACAGGATAAGATTCAATAAAGTTGCCGTTGGCTTTGGGCTGTCATAATTTTAAGGGCGTTCATAAATCCATCAATATTTAAGCCACAAAAATGTAGGCGAAGGTGCGTCACACACGGTGCTACATAAATTGCTGTAATCCGTGGGCTGTGCACACCGTGTAGTTTACTATATTCATGACCATTATTCATGAGTTTGCTTTGCGGGTGAACGCCGCCAAGACTCAATAATTGGGAGAGCAATATCGCTGTAAACATGGCCGGCCCACCGCCTTAAACTATAGGAAACATTCAATTTGTGATATTAATAAAAGGGACACATACGCTTCTTTTAATTACTTTTACTGTATGAAACAATTAGGATCATACAATCTCAGTTACAATACCGAAATAGGGATTGTTTCGTACGGAGGTAGCGGTTTCAAATATTAATTTACATGATTTTCATAACATAATTTGTCAGTATGAATAATCATCATGAGTATGTAATGGAGACGGGTTGTTTGAATTCCGCGAATGACTCGCGTCTCCCAACAAATTGTATTAGGGGGGTACCGATACGTGACCCTAGCGAACTCCTCTGACGTACGTGTACGTTACGCCTGCAAATGAGAAAAATTTCAATAATACACGAATGTTCTTTTATTTAATGACATACAAAAAAGACAACTTTTTATTGCTTCTTACGTCTATCCTAAGTTAGTGTCAGTTTTTTATACGTAGTGTAACGGACCAATAGAGTTTACAACAATTAAATATTTTTCACGCTATTCACGGTACAGATTATATTCCCTTAAAAATAAAATGGTTGTTTTTTTCA
Source organism: Delias oraia (assembly GCA_018230265.1). Lineage (NCBI taxonomy): Eukaryota > Metazoa > Arthropoda > Insecta > Lepidoptera > Pieridae > Delias > Delias oraia. Next base: position 6,799 of record DWCF01002739.1, on the reverse strand, counting down.
ATAAGGCTAGTAAAAGTTCTAAAGGAGTATTTTTAAAAAATCGAACGGTATATGTAAAGTAGGTACACTGTGTAAGCGCAATTGCAACTAAGATACACTTAGGTGAATATTTATCAGCGGATCCCGGCGATATTGGACTAGTCTTTTCGCCGTTTAAGGTACACGCTGATGTGTTTATTCAATTTGTTGCCGACGAAATATTGTTACAGTTGAGGCGTCTCGTTTATTGTTGCCTTCGTGGTCTCCTATTGAGCTATTCCGATGATTTTCTCATAGCATGCAATGTAGTAACTTGCTAATCAATATTTAAATACATTGCATTGAATGATTAAGAGATATTTCAACTTATGAAGACAGTTACAACATTTAAAACAAATATCAGACAGCCATATAATTTTTTTCAATAAGGATAAATATAGTTGTAGATTAATATCAAATATACAGTTTATAATAAACATAATTTGCAAACATTATTTTTATTATACATTTCATTTATTTGCATAACTTTTCTTTTATTATTATATTTAATATATTTATATTATATTAATATAATATTTATATATGTTTATTGACAGCTTATATTTGTCTTTGTACATCTGTAATTAATTTGTAAACAATGCATTTGATAATATTTTAATAAAGATAAACAAAATTTACCTGATTTAAAATGTGTTGCAAACAAATATCTCAATCAAGTTATAACCATTTAAATTGTTGAAATTATGTTGATTAAAACGAATAAATTTTATATTTTAAGTATATTTACTCACGTGATTTGTTAAAATATAAAAATATTGTGAAAATAAAACTCTAAATATTCATTCGTATCAGCTAACGTTCGCGTGATGGATGTGGTGTATTTGTAAACAATATTCAGGCATTGCACGACGGGTGGAAGGGTGGATTGCTAACAAACGGATGGACGGACATGACTGATGCCCGCGGACGTCTTTAATTTTATATAAACTACTATTTGGAGGATTATATTCATGATATGCAATTGTTTCTCTTAGTACAGTGCGGGCATACTAATAAATTACAGTTAACAATTTAGCTTGGTATTTCTACAATAATAAGGTATTAACGAATACTAATGGGATAGTTTGTTAGTTATATATGAAACTTGACAAACTTGATCGGTATAGATTACTTGTTTAATATAATAATCAATGCATTTTTTTTTGAAAAAAGGTAAATTAACACTACTGTTAAGAGTAAATACTTAAAAATACGAAGTAGGTTTTGAGCAAGTAATACAAACTTGTATTGTGTTAAAAAACTGCAACAATGTCCTCAGCGCTATCTGAAAATCTCATACCTAATCTCCGGTCAAAACTCCATTGCGGAGGGCATTCCGTACAGACGGCCGAGGGAGAAAAAGCTCCCCACGATCTAATAGGCAAATTTAAACTTTTGATGAACGCGAATGTCTCCAGATCCTAACGATACTTGTTGAAAAAATTTCAACATATTCCCAACAATCGAAAAAGTCGGCACATAAAGGGGGCTTTGAACGAGACCTTTTTCATAAAATGACTAAAACATTCCCCGGAATGATCCATTATCTTCTCACGAGGACAAGTTAGCGATCTCCTTCCGTCTATTTTCACAAGTAATAACTAAATTTATCGTTAGACTTTCGTCGTATTCCAATATGGAGGGTAGTTGACGATTCGAGTCACGTGCCGGGGTGGGGCAAGGCGCTGTGGCGCGCTGCTGTGGCGGACGGGTGTCTCGTGGCGACGCGTCGTTAAAATTAACCATCATTATTGTAAAGCGACTCCGCGGGAGGCTTATGGGCAAGTCTCACGCCTGCCCTGTCCCATGCTAATACCGCAAATTATGTCACATATACTTTTTCAATTAACACCGAATTAGGGGTAGTATTTGAAAGATTTAAACAGAGCTAAAAACTTGATTTGGCACTTATTATTGAGGAAGATCTATGCTATTTCATCTCGTTTAAGTAAAACCTATGTGCCAGTATATGAGTAACTATTTAAAGTTGAGTTACGTTTATTACTGGTGATTTGTTTACATTTTGAAGTTACTATTAGCATTTTTTTTTAATTTTCTTTATTCAATCCTATGCTTATCTTTTGTTTATACACATACAGCAATCGAAATGGTTAATAGTCTGATTTAATATAAATAATATAAAAAACGTATATAAAAATCGGGAAGTAAATAAATAGAAGATTCTCTTAGGATAAGAAGTCCACCACCTATGGATGCCCCCAACAGAGGCACGGATAAGTTGCTGCTCCTTCAGTGATAGACGTGCTCTTTTTTGAAGATCTCCAAGTGATCACAAATGATGATTGATTTGGAAATACTCTGCAGCCAACTGATTACCGGCAGAGTGGACAAAATGCCTTAAAAATTTATCGATTAATTAAACATCAAAAAAGCTACTAAAACACAAAAATTTATGGAAAAAGTATTTAATAAGAAATCGTTTTCTCGTAGATTTTTTTATCAAATCACTTTTTAGGTAAGTTATTATTATAAGTATTATATATTATTCATAAATCAGAAGCGGAACTAAGTTCTCAGAAATGGCTAGTTTGAAATAAGCTGTTATCACAACCTTGTCGGAATGAAAAGTATTCTAATGGAATAACATCTTTGTGACAAACTTTATGCAGATCCTGTCAGATGTTTCGATGTGACGAAGCGACAAAGGGTAAAATAAGTCTTTTAATAAGTTATTATAAATCTAAATTTATCACGATTAGCGATAAATCAAAAATACAGGTCTGTTACCGGATATTTTACTAATTTAAACTTTAATAATAAAATGTTGAAAAATTTAGACAAATATTTAATACTTATAGTTCTGAATACATATATAGTTATTATAATATATCCGTATTTATGATGAGTCAGATTTTTAAAGTGTTTTTTGTAATTTTCCTAATATTTGCACAACAATGTAATTTCTCTCTGAAGACAAAGTGTAAACAAAAATCTTATCCTATGGGGTATGAATAATGAACAACAAAAAGATCAAAATTCATTTGAAATCTTATGCGCAGTAAATAAAACTTTTATATCAGTTAAGCAGCGTCTGTAATACACTGAAAATTCGTGTCGCGCCTTCTAATTAAACGTGACGTCGGCTTTCCAAGTTTTCCCTTAATGGAAAAGCAGTCATTGATTCTTTTCATCCGGCTTCGAAAAGGAGACTCGTAATTCGACTATAAGTTTGTTACGGCATCATTTATGAATCCATTTTGATCAATCATTTTAAGCGACAAGGTGATAATCAAATCGAATTAATTTTTATTGATTATTCTTATATCGTCTTTCGTGTCCATAGATTTTAGTAAATTAATGGTATTCATGTAACCATGGTAACCATTAATTTACCAGAATCTACCAAAAATTTACTAGATACTTATTTTTCAAAAATAATTCTCGTCATGTCATATTTGATATACGACAAGGATTTCTTAAAAGAACTGATAATTCAAACGTTTTTATATAGATACTGTAAAATATTCTTTTGAGGTTTAATTGTTAGTAATAGTGAAATTTTAAAAAAAATAAAGAAAATATATGCGACTATGTTTGTCCCGTGAAATAAATTCGCATTAGCGTTCACGATCGAAGGCGAACGTAACGAAATAATAACAAAAGTACAGTTAAAGGCAAGCTCAAAAGCTAAGCCGTTCACTTGATTACATTTAAAATGCATCGTGACCTTATGAATAACGCATTAGGACTACCAATAACTGTACAATGTGCGAGGGCACTTTAAAAAGACATAAATACGTGTCCATGGAAAGTAATGTAACTATAAAATAAGATTGGATTGTATGCTTATTAATTTGTTAGAAATAATGTTTAGTATTATAGCGTATAGTATATAGTATAGTAGTATAGCGGCCAACGGAGCAGATGAGTTCGCACAAGTAACACAGCCAAAGCGCGGACTTGGCGCGGTTGTCCATGGGCAGCGGTGATCTCTTATATATCTCTCATAGATCTCTCTCATAGACGAGAGCAGCTTTTTTATGGAAACGGTGGCAAGCGAACCAGGAAACAGGAACCTCACCTTGGATAAGCGATCCTTAACCCATAAAAACCCTTAACCTTAGCAGGGCTGCAGGTGGGTTGCCGGGCTTTAAGGGATAGGTAAGCTCGTTTTTGACTATCCCAAGTCGTATTTCCAAATATAAGTACTTTTGGTGGCAGATGATTTTACTGAGTGGTGCGCCGCTGCCCGCTATAGTACTATAAAAACTTCAGTTAATTTATACTAATCTCTCATTCGCTTATGTCTACTGAATAAGGTGTCGCTAAACTTATGTACGTAAACATTGCAATTAACTGAATATTTATAATCCAGACGCAATTACGAGTTATAGTTCAAAACTAATATTGAACATAAGATACGAAGAGTTTATTTATACACTAGCTGTGGGTGAAATTGTCTATTCAAGAAAAAAAAAGGTGCGTTAACTTTATGAAAACGTTCCGGCAGATTTATGAATAAAACCTTTCAGCGAAGAAGCCAGAATGTAATTTAAGGCTCATGGCACCGCGGCCTCTGAAATTAGACCGTTATCATTCCAGCGCTGTCGTCGCGTAGATCGCCAGTTATGTGTGCCAATACACCCACCGAACAGAATAAATTTGCTTTATATGTTGACCTTCGTATCCAATATTGTTACTTTTATACAAGGAAATATCCGCACGATCCGGACGTCCGTTTCGAGTTATCCTATTCCAATGTGAGGGAATTGAGACCGCTTAAATCCATTCGCTGTAATGGATAATGACTTACGCACAGCCTCATATTTAAGTTTTTTAAAACAGGATACATTTGATAAATACATATGTTTTTTATTCAATAGCAGACAAAGGAGCAGGTGGTTATCCTGTATGGTAAGAGAACACCGCCGCCCATGGACAACCGCGCCACAGCCCACGTATTGGTTGCAATTTCTGATTTTTAAAATTACATAAATTAAATGTAAGATTATGTTGTGTTTTATTTAAGTTTTTCTAATTAGTTATATCTAGTATTAGTTAGTATTTCTATACTTATATCATCATATATGGATACATAAGAGAGATTATGATACAATCGCCACTGTTAATTGACACCCTCGCGTAATATATATGGTACGTAAATTAAAACTCGATGCCAATTTTAAAAGTCAATATATGGGCTGACTTCATGCGATTTGCTAATGAGCACGGATCCTACAAACGGCAAGCACTATGCAAACTTGTGTTTAACTTTCGCGTTATCTACCGCTTTCTTAATCATAAATACAATAGAATTATGATAATTCGTTTGTACGATCTGCTAGATAAATCTCTGTAGTTTGTGGACTGCAACTTCGTGGTTGCAAACGAGTTCGTTCAATATTTGATGTATTTCACAATTGTTCGGAAAAAGAAATTGTTGCTTAATGTTGTTCAATTTCTTTTTAAACTAATATTTTTGAAAAACCTTAATAACTTTTTATTAGTATAGCGGATAATGGAGCATGTAGGTATCCTATATGCTCAGAGAAAGCCGCTGTTCGTGGACTACCGCGCCACAGTCCGCGCATTGATTGTGTAGTCGGTTTTATACCATTTTAAGAGCTTCCGATATCTCACTTATGTAATGTGGTATCACTTCGTATAAGCCGGCCCATTTAATGCGTCCGCATATGCTTCAGCATGGCTCTCCCACGTGTGTTTACTCTTTAGATTTTAATGGCATTCGTTATTACATTCTTATATATGGTATGTAGATATGCAATTATGCATCAATAAATAGATGTTAAACCGAGTGAATATATTTTATAAAGGGGAGTTTAAATAAAGTTGTAATGACTGAATCTTTATTCACTAAATCTTAATTGAAACAGTAGGGGTGCGTACCCAAAATACTGACTATATCACGGATGTGTCGCCAACTAAGTTGAAAGATGAGCGAGCGTCCCAAAACCGTCGACTAACAGACTATGGTTGAATATTGTGTCATATGATAGTCAATTAGGCAAATCTCCGCAGTTTGTAGACTAATTTAAAACAATTGAACATCGCATGCTGTTACACGATTTATCAACGGAAGCAACCATTTGTTGCGGTTTCTCTTCGCTTGAAAATCTGCCGTAAATACAGATTACGGGGATTTAATGTAAATATTATATGAGTTATTTATTATACTTACTGTTGTTTGATTATAGTATTAACATTGTGAGACAATTATTATCGCTTTTATACTCTCGCACCAATCTCAACCAAGAAATTTTAATTTTAACTCCTTTAACTACTTAACAAATTATTTAAAATGATTTAATTTTCCAGAGTATGAAGTAAAGAAAGTATATAATTTATTTTAGTTTCCTAATACAAATATTTCTGGCCAAAATCGTACGCAAAAGTTAGATTATTTTGGCAAATATTTTTATTAAGTAAATGGAGTATGAAGAACAATAACAACATGAAAAGTATGTATGCAAACTACACAATAAGTTGAAGATATTTTAATTTATAAATTAATACTAATATTATAAAGAGAAAAGATATACCCATGTGAGAGCTATGTGGGAGAGCCATGCTACCCCCTGGAAGAGCTATGCTGAAGCATATGCTGACGTACTAAATGGGCAGGCTTGTCCTAAATGATACCACTGGCTAACAAAGTACTCAGCGTGAAATGGTAGTTGTACTTGAAACAACACTTCTAATGTGAATGAGTGAGTGAGTTGTACAAACATTACTTCTGTAATAATCTGTGTTCTGTCAAAGTTCAGAAAGAGCGCTCTAACGATATTGTTACTATTTTTTA
>DWCF01002738.1:0-22577 GCA_018230265.1 Delias oraia | reverse complement strand
TTCCGAGGATACCGATGATCACAACCGATATGCCGTTTGAATTTAAAAGACTTCAATTTCCGATACGTCTTGCATTTGCCATGACCATCAACAACAAGGCCAATCCTTAAAAGTTTGTGGTTTAAATGTAGAACATTCATGTTTTTCCCATGGTCAATTATACTTGGCATGTTCACGGGTCGGAAGACCATCTGCGTTGTTTGTTTTTACGCCTCATAATAAATCAAAAAATGTCGTGTATCACACGGTATTTACATGAAGAGCAACCTATGTACTAAAATACATAAATAATTATGAATGATTAATGTAGGTATTTAATTTTTTTGTATTTTGTCCAATTAAAAAAAACTGCTTATTAATTGCCTTTAAGGCGGAACAAAGTTCGCCGGGTCAGCTAGTTAGTAATAAATAAAGCACTCTAAGCTGTAATTATTAAGCATTTTTATTATTACAATAGTATAAAAACATCAATAACAGCTTCACTACAAGCAATCTAGGTATCTACTGTGGTAATCTACGAATCGAGGCTCATCTAGGATAAGATGTCCTTCGCCCACAGACGTCCCTAGCCATTACATTACACTACTGTTCTTCTACACCATCATTAATTTTAATTTCTCCCAAATGTAAATTACAATCATAAAAGGAGCAAGTGGCTACCACAGATGATTCGCCATTGTCAAATTTCCAATCCGCGCCATACGCTATACTCTCGTGTTCTAAATATTCATAGAGAACTTTTATTTTTTCTTCAGCTTGAAGGAGCCTAAAACCTCCATACATACAGGCAGCTAAAATGACGCTCCTATCAAACGGATGCCATTTTAGCCGCCACACACCACCGTTGACATCTTGCTCTGTGACACAACGCTTTATATTTCTCGTGTCCCATAGACGCACCTTTTCATCATAACTGAAACGTGAAAATTTTTAAAATAAACACCATTTAGAATATCTCTATAAATATATATATTTTGTAGTCTGTTTATAATATTAAAATAACCGCTTTCTATTACATGCATAAGAATGCAACATTTATATGGTACACATATCAAAATATTTTTTTACAGTTTTTGTATGTCTGTGTGTGTTCCGGCTATTCTCTAAAATACCTCAGTGCCTGAAGACGAAAGTCTTTAACCATTGCGTGTTGCTTGTGTTGACATATGGATCTGAAACGTGGTCGCTCGTGAAGCTCAGAATCACTCAGCGAGCTATAGAGAGGGCAATGCTCAGTCTCGCTGCGAGATAAAATCAGAAATGAGGTTATCCGCAGCCGAACCAAGGTAACTGATATTGCCCGCCGTATTAGTAAGTAGAAGTGGCCATAGGCACATCGCTCAACGAACGGACAACCGATGGGGAAGAAAGGTTCTAGGGATGACGAAATAAATGAATGATTTACCTTCCTGTAAGCACTTGAAATTCAACATCAACATGGCTCCGAATTGCCGTGACTCCGGCCTCGTGACTTCGATTCGTTAAGACTGACTCTGGTGATCTACGGTCGAAACATTTTAAGACACAATCATCGCCGCCTGAAACATTTAACATCATATTATAATTTTAACCATTAAAAAAACATTGCCCGCCATTGCATTACATTTTGCTGTATTGATTTCTTGTTTTGTTTAAACACTTTATTAAATAAGTAATATCAAATGTTTCCCTTGTAACATAACTTAGCTTATTTTTGTAGCTATATATTTTTTGTATATCTGTTAGTATTCCATATTATACTAGCTAACCCCGGCAAATATTGTATTGCCACACACATATTTTATCAATGACGAATATTCATATTAACAAATAAGGGATAGTGGTAGACGAGTCAAAATTTGAAGTCAAATGCATTTTTAATGCCGAATTATAAAAAAATTTCGTCTAAAAATTTAAACAAAACTTAAGGATGAACAACCCTAGTACTTAGGGGATGACAAATAGTACTTATGATTCTCAGACCTACTCAATAAGCATACATTTCATAAAAATCGGTCAAGCCGTTTCGGAGGAGTATAGTAACTAACACGAGAATCTTATATATTAATCATCATCAGCCTATCAAGTCCACTGCTGGACATAGGCCTCCCCCAAAGACGCCCACCTATTGCGATCCTGAACGATCTGGATCCAGCGGTTGCCCGCGACCTTTATAAGAGCGTCTTTCCATCGCGTGGTGAGACGTCCCACTCTGCGTTTGCCGGTACGCGGTCGCCACTCGAGAACCTTTCTTACCAATAGGTAGTCGGTATGATCATGTTATTATATATTATCATAGAGATATGAGATATTTTTATATTTACCTGTATAAAACAAATCCGGGCTCCAATAATTAAACGCTGCAATCCAAGCTTCAAACCCATGAGCCTTCCATTCACCGATCTTTCGTATTTTGTCTACTATCTCCCAGAGTGTTACGTTACCCCCCGAATCACTAACAACAATATGCGTATCATCGTTAAATTTATTTGTCGACCAATCCAAGGACAGTGCCAGAACATTCTCACCAATCACAGTTTCGAGCCAGAGTTCTAAATTGGAATCGACAAATCGGTACAATTGGACATTACCCTCGGAAGTAACAACACCGAGTATTGGGTGACCATCGATACAGTGATAACACCATTTTTGGTCCAAAATCCCACAAGTGTCTATACATTGTATGGGACATAATTCATCAATTTCATTATTTATTTTAAATAAATAAATCCTTCCTAGTCGCTTCTGCTTTGTGGCATCATCTGCAAAATAAATAACTGAAATAATGATAGCGGACAACGGAGAAGCTGGGTCTCCTACTCAGTAAGAGGATACCGCCGCCCATGCAATGATTGTGTTGCTGGCCTAATTAGTGCGTCCGCATGGTTCTCCCTCGGATGCGACAGTATTAAGACACTCGCCTAGCCACTGTCAAGCCTTTCCAGAGACCGAATACTTTATAATTGCCGGTACCGGGATTAGAACCCGATATTTCTCGCTTCATGGTAATCTTTTCAAGCCACTTAGCTACGAGATCTATATATTTATATATACATCTCATCTGTATAGATATTTTATGTAATCTCTATTTCTACTACGATTGAATTAATCACCTTGATAACTGACTTTCAATGGATATTGAAGTATTGTGTAGTAGTTAAGTAGTGGAATTGAAGTACCTTTATCGCTCTTGTCCAGTTGATAGGTCCCGCACACAAGAACATCCCTGTATGGCTCGACTGGACACCATTCCACCGAGTCGGCGCTGTATGTCGTGTGCCATCTATGAAGCTGTCTCCATGTTGACATAGCAGCCTGAAACATATAATCAGCAAATATTACATTTTTTTATACATAAAGGTCCCGACAATAGCTGGTTCTAGATCGCAATAGGTCTTTGGATTCCTATGTCCAGCAGTGGACTCAATAGGCTAATGATGAAGATAGATCAAGAATGAAAAAATTAGAGGTCTATTTTAAAGAACCTACATTTTTGCTCATCCAATATTGTCTTCATTAAAATATTTTTCAACATATTCATCACTATTTGAACTTCTAATATGAGAAAACTTTAAAAAAACAATTTTTTGTTTATGAATAAATTGTTAATTATTTCGGAAAATTGTAATCAAATATTTAAATATTAGTTTAAGTATAAAACATTTTTAAACAAGATGTTCTATAAAATACGCGTGATAAAATTCAATAAGACACATGAAAATGTGATAGATACATGTCCTTAGAATTAAAATAAAAAAAATACATTATATATTTATTTATAATAAAAAATAAGTCCATACATCAATAAATACGGTGTACGCTAATTCTTATATTTGAAACATCTCAATATAAATCTATCGTCTTTTAACAGACCAAATTAAACCGCTAATATTTGTACTATTTTATGGTTCATCTCTTACTAATAATATAATTCTTAGACAAAAATTTTATTGGAATAAAAAATGTCTCTAGCACTCGTTATAAGTAAAATGGTTATTACATACAGTAGGGTTGTTCTCTGGTTGTGAAACCATAAAGCAATTATACAATCAAGAAAATTATAATATTCTGTATATTCTATAAAACGGCTATATTGAAAGCGCTGCATGTAAGTCAGACAAAATACAATATAAAAATATCAAAGTGGACTTCACAAATCATAACATTTAGATAAGTACTTATTTAATGGTAACTTAATAATAACTACATCGTATATCTTCTTATAAATACTTATCACTATCAAGTATACTTCAACGGCAGTTGGACCATTCGTTTTGTGAAAAATACTGTGGCATCTACGACTAGTGTCACAAAGTAATTTTATTTAAAGTAACCTCTTTATTTACTTGGGTCTGTTTGTGGAAGGTCAGAACATTACATTGTATATAAAACAAGTTAAAAATATAAATAAATGCCACAATGTTATAAAATAATTATAGAAAATCTGAACACAAACTAAAGTATTTACAGCTTACTGCTATTTAAAATAAGGATTATTAAATGAATGAGCACATTTCTTACTAGCTAATTGTATGCCGATGTTCTTATCGTTATGAGGTACATAACAATACTAACAGCAATTAAATATCATTGTACTGTAATTTGGAGAACAACATTAAATTCTTAATTATTAATATCAACGACTAAAAGTATTTATATTTGTGTCTGAGGTAGATGTTCACAATAAATGTTTCAATCACAGCCTATGGATATTTAAACAACACTTTTTACTACTGCCACTCGATAAATTATGGACACACACATATTCTAAGAAATTTTCAGTAGAATATTGAAAATGTAATCTGAAAAATCATTCGAAGATAATATGGCTTGATGATATTTAATTTTATATAGGTTCACTTGATTTTGTAATGATCTTTGATATAAAAGTGATTGATATATAAGCACTAGTGAGACTCAACTGCCAAATACACTAATTTATCATTTGTATTTATCAATACAGTTTCAAAGTATACTTTAATATTATCTATATTCTCTAATTGTCCACTGAAAATATGAGTTTATTTGTATTTGCTTCAAAAGAATAGAATGTGCCAATACATTGTTGGTTAGTTCACTATTATTTGTTATACTCCCAAAAAGATAAGTATCTCTTCTCTCTTACAAAATACACTTTATAACATCTCAAAAAATGGTCATTTTGTAAAGATGGCTACTCTAAAAATCAATATTTAATGAAGATATTTGCTTCAAAATGACACCAACAATGCATATACATTCTCACAGTGTATTCATTGAATTATAATTCAAAACTTATACTTTTATTACTAAGTACCCTGAATATTAAGTTAAATTTAAGCTAATATTAATCTTAAAATGATACTGAACCCATGTTTTGCTATACTTGAAACAATATTATTGTTCCACACAACTCAAAAACATTTCAGACTTTAATAAACTAATTGAGGTATGTAAAATTGACTGGGATATAGAATTCACATTACTACTGTCGTGCTGAACGTTCTGTCTCAATTAGACATTCTCTGACCAGAATCCTAGCGTGGACAATACCTCTCTTTAATCGTTCTGCAGAACTACGACTGCCTGAGTAGCTGGGTCTTACTTCCTTTCCCATTTCTTCGATCACGGCCAATAATTGAGCATATTTTGACGTACCATTGTCTTTATCTTTACCGAGTGAGGATGGTGACGACGCAGGAACAGTAGATATAGTTGTGTGGCTGCTCCCACCATGCCCTAAATCCTTATGACTACTTTTCCCATTCATGGGTATCGCAGTTACAGTCACATCACTCAGTTTAGACTCAACAGCCTGAATATCCATTGCTTCCATTCTGAAAATCATTACAACGAGAATAAATAAAATGCCGACACACGAACTGTAAAATAAACTCAACTTACCTAAGAAATAAAAACCTAATCACTTGAATTGGCGTAACGCGCACTATGAAAATGAACGAAAAACAACCGTTTTTATTTTATTAATAATCAATTTAGAACGTACCCGATTTAGATGTTTTCTTGATCCAAAGGATTGAGTTTGTTTGATTGTTTTGTATGTTTAACAGCTAATGTTTAGCTTTACAGCGAAATGTGTGAAGATAGGTCTAATAGCGACACTCCACAATAAAATGAATATAACTGCTAATAAATAAAAAAGATTTTGTTTTTATTAAATTATTGTATTATAAATGCAGTTACCACATTGACAAATTATAAAATAATTGACCACAGCAATTATAACAAATTTTCTTAAAGCTGTTCGGCCTTGGATACAAGCGCTTTAAGGGCGCTTTAAATTTATTCATTTATTGACGGCCGGCTGCGTTGCGGAAGCGGTGCGTTTATCGTACCCCGTACGGACGGTCTTTTGTTTTCATACAAAATTCGTGGTGCCGTAACAGTGCGGTGTCAGTACCTAAAACGTACGACAACAGGACGGCAAACTCCATGTGTTCATTTCTCTGTTATTTTTTTTATATGAACGGTGGCAAACGAATAATGTGCTCACATAGGGCAAGTGATTCTCCACGCATGGACACTCCCAGCCCTAACAGAATCGTGGGTCGCTGCCGGCCTTTAAGGAATATGTACGTTATTTTCTTGAAGGTCTCCACGTCGTATTGGTTTAGAAATACCCCTGCTGGCAGCTCATTCCACAGAGAGGTGATGCGCAGCACAAAATGCCTTAAAAACTAAGTTATGGAACGACAAACATAAAGATAAAAGCGAAGAAACTTTGTTTCGATGAACTGATTCAATGTTCGATGGTAAAATTCATCAGCAAGTATTAATCCAAACAGCTCCTCCGAACATTACCCGTGATAAATGCGGTCCAGCGCAGATGAATGCGACTTTATTCGCACGTAAACCTCCAATTTGACGTCACTGCGGCGCCTTTGCTGTCGCAGTCTACCGAACTTGACGATTCAACTACATTGATACTACTGCCGCGTGACCGTACGTTGAATATGATATTATTATATTTAATACACTCAGCCGCAACCACATACACATGACACCGAGGACAGGAGCTGCAGCTTCGTCCGGTGATCGTTCTGATAGGCCTCTCCCGAATTATCCGCGAGTCTCACCAGATAGGCCATGACCACGAGCTACGCCCATCTATTACCGGTCCTCCTTTCTTTGGGCTATACTGGGTCCAACCCAAACACTGCTCTGTTTCCAAAGGGCGCGCACCTTCCTTTCACTTGACGGCACGTCAAGGCCGAACAAGCTAACAGCACGCACCTCTTAGGGCCTGTGACCACAACTCGATCGTAAATAAAACGGCGTAACATAACTGCTATCTTGAAAAAAATATGATTTTTAGACAATGATATAAATAAATATTACAAATTTTCAATGTTAAATGTGTATTTTTTAATGGTTATTGTAATTTTGTAATTATTTTTTAACACATTTGTCTGTAAATTATTTTTATAATTATTAGTCGTAATATTCAGCCCAAGTATCAATCTAATGGTAATACATGTCGGTAGTCAATCATCTGTCAGTGTCAGCTATCACTAGTAATTCTGATTTCTTTTTGTTCCTTTTGTCTTCACATTAATAAAATTCTTCAAAGTTCAAATCTAATTTAAAAGCTATCAGAAAAAGCTCAAGAAAGCTACTCAGCGATTTATACATTAGTGAAATAAAAATGAATGGTATGTCGTGTCAATTGATTAGGAGGCCGTTTCTATTAAACAAATGCAAGCAATTGAAGTAAATAAAGAAGCCTGAGTAAGTGATAACTCCGGAACAGCGCCCACAGTATCATTATGTGATTAGTTCAATTTATGGAATAAAAAGCCGTCAAAGATGTCTGGGGAAGGTGAACGAGCTTCGCGACCTAATTCTTTGCTGCTTGAAGCCCCGGCGCCTGAGAGAGAACCTTTACGATTCAATGTGAATCTTGTCGGAGCCCCTCCAGAAGTAGAACAACTTGTAAATAATATAAAACAAGTTGCAGAAGACTTTCTATATCATTGGAAAACATTTCCCATTGGTAAGATAATTATTTAATGAACTTAAAGAAATAATCGTTTAATCGGAACTGCTGTATTGTAACTAATATTGATATTTGTAAATATTTTACGTAATTTATAAAACTTAATAACTGATACTTTAAGTAATAGTCAACAATAGATTCTTCTGTCATGTACCTAATAAAAAATTAACTTTCAGTTCTACCACAATCCCGATTTACTGGTCTGGGAAACCATCCCTCAGATATCATTGTAGCCCCACCATGTGATGAGATTGATGCAGCTGCTCTGGATGCAGGTGTTGAGCCACATCCACTCTCTCCTAAACAACTTCATTCAATCAGAGAAAAAGGGTCAGTATTTTAATAGAAATCTGTATAGGAACTAAAATTATTTAGATCCATGCAAAACATTCTTTTAAAGATTTACTAGAACACAAATTTATAACTTATTTAATCATAAATTTCATATAAATAGTCCATATTACTGCTTATTTTTTTATCTCACTACATTTTCATAATTTTGTAAAACTACATATTAAAATAAAAGATCCTTGAAGAAGTATCTGTTTTCTTGCTGTGAATGGAAAAGTTTAAAGTCAACCTGAAATGCTAAAAAAGGAATCTATCTATAAAAAATTAAAAATGATTTATTAGCTTAACACTGATGCACAAATTTTGCCAATTCGTCTGAATTGATACCATGGGCTCACAAAATAATCAAAGTGACGGTAATTTCAAGCGGTGTAAAAGGCCGGCTATACGCGGCTGTGATCCCTTACCCTATGAGACCTACCTGCTCTGTTGTCCGCTATACCATAAAAAAGTTATATTTACAATAATAAGAGCACATTTTTAAATTTGTATAATGATGAAATATCATAAGAATGACTTGTTTTATTAGCTATACCCTATATTTGATCATTCCCCACAAATTTTACCTCTCCTAAACAGATTATTAAACAAGTATTAAATATAAAAAAATACATTTGTGACACAGTTTTTGTATTCTATAGAAATGCCTCAAACAATAGAACAAGAGGTAGCTAATAAAAAGAGAGCCATGGCCCATTCAAGAAATAATGTACTGACTGTACTGAATAAATGTGCAGTCACAAAGAAACTTGTTTGAAAATTCTATTCATGATGTCCTTCCATTAGTTTATTACACCCTGATAAGACAAAGGCACCCGTCGCACGGAGGCCGCTTAATGTATTACACGATCCGGATAATCAAATCACACGAGCTAACAATAAGCTGATAGCCTTCAAGACAAAAACAAAAAAATCAGATGACAGGGTTCTGAGTAGGGACCGCTCTAAAAACCGCCTCCGCCGGAAACTGAGACAAGGACCGATATATGTCGCAAAGCCCACATTGTTGAGTTTCCGCCGCTCAGGCGGCCAACCTTCCCGTGACGGCCCAAGCCGAGGTTCGTGTCGCGCAGAAGACGCCCTTGCGCTAGTCGCGGCACAAATAAACTCTCGGTGAGCCTACGGCTCGCCTCAAAGTCCGCCAGAAGCTGTAAGGCCTTATGTCAACAGCATTAGTCATTTAAAAAAAAAATAGTTCATTAGGCACCTGAAAATCACTAATAGAATCATCTTAAATTCAATAACATATAGAATTATATAATCTAATTAATGTTAGAAGTGGAAGTAATTTCATTACGTAGATATACTTTTAAAAAGAGCCTACACATCACTAAAAGGCCAGCAACGCATCCGCGGCTAAGGGCTGGAGTTTGTCCATGAGAGGAGGATCACATTAGGTGAGCCTTCTTAGGTTGTTTGCCTCCATTTTCATAATAAAAAAAGTATGACATAACATTGTTTTAGCAAAACATTTTTAGGGACATCCCGTCAATTACCATTGTTCATTATGTTCAAGTAGTTGATATGAGTCGAAAGTTATGAATGAGAAAGATGCAAACATAAATTACCATTCAGTTATCATTATATTTAGAAAAACTCATCTAATTTGCTTATACTTTTAATGAATTATTATATTTATGAATAAAATATTTATGTATTCATAAATAATAAATATATGCAGCTATTATTTTTATATGACAATTATTTTGCATTCATCATTTAGACTGTCTTAGTACATACATTTTTGTTCTTAAGCTGGCACAAGGATAGATTAATGCCGAAGAAGTTAAATACTAAGCAATTGGACACAATACGCGAATGGGGGTATGTTATATGTGTAGTATACCTTTATTTTCCTCTATAGGCAGCAATTATTTTATTATTATACCAATTCACATAATAATATAAGATATATCAGGCATATAAGCGGTTAGGACAACTTTACAACTTTACTTTTTACTTTTTTTACAACTTTATAATACATAAATAATTAAATTGTCTTCAGTTTGGACAATTTTCAACATACTTTTCACCCTTAGGAGAGCCATTCTGAAGCATATGCGTTGATAACGCGTCAGGCATTAATTGCGCCGGCTCGTCTGAAGTACTTGTACTGTGTTTTGCACAGTGAGTGAGAATATCAGAGCCACTTAAAAGAGCAGCTTCAGCAGCCAAAAGAGCCTGGAACACTACAAATGCGCGGACTGTGGCGCGCTTGTTCATGGGCGGCGGTGTTCTCTTACCATATAGGAGACCCACCTGCTCCGTTGAAAAAAAACTTTTTGTTTAATTTCCTTGGCATTAGATACAGGTCTTCTTACAATACAATTCATGAACTTACTATGTAAGCCGGTAGTGTTAGTATTCCTATTTTTAAAACTGTATAAACTATGACAGATAAAATAATATGATTAAAACCGTTGGAATTTTGTTCTGAATTTATGTCCAGCATTTATTGAATAATTAATATTTATTTAATTTTAGTATTTGTTAAATATTTAATTATAGTAAATGTTACAATTGCTGCCTATAATTACCCCCTTTCACTACTTGCATGTAGCCTTAAATAACATATTCATTCTTCACTTTATTATTATGTAGATAAGAATTTATTCCTGAATAACTATCTATATTTATTTTTATATTCAAATCTATCACATATATCTCTGTGTGTATTATAGGTAGTTTATTATTAATTTGTTAATTATAAATTAATATTAAAATGAATATATTCATGCGTCAAAGAAAGATGTTCATTTTCTACAGTTCTTCCAAAATTTTTTATTGCTACTTAGAAACTATTCTAAATAGATTATAACTTAATCCAAAAATGTTACCTAAGTAAAGAATCAATGGAATTTGACTTATGCATATAAGTTTTAGAAAAAAAAATTTTACTGTCTGTAATTTGTTGATATTTTTTTAAGAGATGTAATTTAGATATATTAGAGAAAATAATGTTATTCAAATAATATATACAGCTAGCAGCAACTAGAGTTTGTCCTGTATCCTAGAATATAGAGTATATCATAATTGTTTGTTTAAAATTTAGGAATGGAAATTGTTTATCCTGTATCCTAGAATATAGAGTATATCATAAATGTTTGTTTAAAATTTAGGAATGGAAATTGTTATGCGTTTTCACAAGATAACCTCAAAATTAAGTTCACTCGACCAATTCAGACTGCTACGTATATTTAATTAAAAGGGATATGCAGTTACAGAGTAGAACGCATCTTAAATTTATATCCCAGTTGTTTGTTTAAAATATAGGTATTTAAGAGTTTTTCGCAAGATAACCTCAAAATAATATATTTCACTCAGGCAATAAAGTCTTCTACGTACATTTAATTAAAGGGATATGCAGTTACAGAACAAAATGTATCTTTAGTTTAAGTTATCATGTAACATGTTATAAATTGTACCTTATTTCTATTGACAGTGAGTTTGAAGTCCCGTCCCGCCATTTTCCTGGACAGACGCACGTGTGGCGCGTGGCTGGCTGGCTCCAACGCGGTAGGGTCCGGGCAAGGGAGGAGCTTTACTGCCACGTGGCGAGAGCAGTTGCACTTATAGTTGTTGTGGCTAGGGACAGACTTTTGCGGGATGAGCCGATCTCTGTTGTTGCTGGGGGTAAAGCACTACTGGATGGATTACATAGGTAATTTTTAAAATTTATTCTATAGTCGACAACGGAGCAGGTGGGTCTCTTATATGATGAGAGAATACCGCCGCCCATGAACAACCGCGTCGCAGTCCGCGCATTGGTTGTGTTGTCGCCATTTTATGTACTTAAGCGGCACTTTTAAGGGCCTCCGATATTCTCACTCACTCTGCGAAAGACAATACAAGTACCGTTTCACGCTGAGTATTCTGTGAGTCCGTGGTATCACTTCGTACGAGCCGGCCGAATAAGTGTCAGCAAATGCATCAGCAAGGCTCTCCCACGGGTGACATGTTTAAAAAAAATCATTAAAATATATCAGCATTCATTATAACCTATTTGAATCACGTCCACGATTTTTTATCATTGTAATTAATAAACTATATAGGTTCATTCATTCTTAAAACAATATTTTCCATATCTTAAGGTTGTCTTATTCAACAACACTAAGTCTATATTGATGTTGAATATTAGAACAGTTATGTAATACGCGCTAATAATAGTAAAATAATATTCCTATATAGAGTAGTTCAAAAAAATGATACACTTTGATGCGGTTGTTCATGGGCGGCGGTGTTCTCTTACCACATAGGAGACCCACTTGCTCCGTTGTCGGCCACAGAATAAAAAAAACCTTGGTTGTTTTTGAACAGGCTCTTGGATTTGGCGTTTGGGTTGCCGTCCCTGGAAGCGCGCGATCTCGATAAGAAAATACGCGAGGAGCGTTCCAGATACTTAGTCGCTGAACTTATATGCAAGGTATTTTTGAAAGAATTTTATTTGGTACATAATTTAATAAGTGCAAAAGTTAAGCTTAAAATAAGAGAAATTATTTATTTATTAATTATATATTAATATTCCAACCATCTGACTGAGTTCTGATCTTTTAAATATACGCAAGATATCATTGAACTCAAGAGAGCTGTTGAGAGTTGTTTCCAAACCAATACGACTTGGGGACTTTCAAAAAAAAGAGCGTAATAAGGGTAATACCCTTTAAGGCCGGCAACGCACCTAAAGCCCTGCGTGGGTTGGAAGTGTTCCTGGGCGGTGGAAATATTATCCTAGATGAGCGTTCTGCTCATTTTCCTCCCTATTTTCATTAAAAAACTTAGACTTTATACGATGTATCTTCGCAGATTTTTTATGGTATCATCAGTTGAGTCTCCTATATGGTAAGAGAACACCGCGGCCCATGTATAGGCACGCCTCATTCCGCGCTTTGGTAGCAGTTGAGTCACCTATATTGTAAGAAAACACCGCGGCTCCTGTACAGGCACGCCACATTTCGCGCTTTGGAAGTTTTGCCAGCTATTTACACCGCTTAACGGTGTAATTTGGAGGGTCTCCGATATCCTCACTCAGCCTGTGAAACACAATACAAGTACCGTTTCAATCAAGCCACACCTGCGTATTAAATAAAGGCAATGCGTTTCGAAAGTAGGTCACGTTGTGACGCTAATGATGATGGTTGGCGACGGCAGGCGGAGAACCGCGAGGACATAGCGGCGCTGGCCGCGTGGGTGACGCGCACGATGCGTCGCGCCGCCTCCGAGAAGAGCGACGCGCGGGACGTACACCGCGCCGCGCCCCGCGTGCCCTACCTTTACACCACGCCGCAGCGGACACAGGTAGAGATATGGCCACATAAGTACCCCGAGGACTCCATGCTGTTAGATTGCTCAGCTTCTTTTTTTAGAAAAGCTAAGTTCTGCCGGCGACGACCATTACAGCTTAGTAAGGTCTTTGGGGCACTAGCCCAAGAGCGTCTCCTGCGAGACGTCCGTGGCGGGGTTGTGAGACTGAGCGGCCGGTCGGAAGTTCACCGGAGTGAGTCTGGTGACATAACTAGGTACTAGCGGTTTTTAGCGCAGTCTTGCTCAGCCCGAAGCCACCTCTAAGTAAAATATCATGTGTATTTTTTTTTTCAAACACTAATTTTATATAGGTTTTCTATATTATTTATTAATCTTTGTGATTTTAATATATGCGACTTCTAAACGAATAATAAGATTATACTTTATACCTGTATTTAAAGATAATATTCGGAAAATTTTTAGATTCTTTATAGGTACTAAAAATACACCTAATGGGCGGGGCAGTCTTAAATTTCACTACATGTCACTAAGGGAGGGGGGTCAAAAAGTACTAAATAAATGGTCACGTGACTAATGGAGGGCACCATCGCTGTAAGTTTTCGGTAAATAAATAAATGTTCTAGGTTGATCTTCGGCTGTACAGACGCGAGTTGCTGCGGCGCGCTGCGCCATCGCTGCAAGCGATATTGGAGCGGGAGTCGCGCGGCTGGTTCCTCCACTTCCGGGAGAAGAAGGCGGCGCACCTCGCCAGCCAGAAGGTGCCGATCAAGGATATCGAAGAGGTTTGTACGAGTTGAAATTAAATGACACTGTTATTGGGTATTAGGTATACAGATTATGACGCTGAGATAGACTATGGTTATAGAAAAACGCGAATTTTATGTTCTCTTTTTTTATTTTTATTTGTTTATGGTATAGCGGACAACGGAATAGGTGGGTCCTGTATAGGTTAAGGGAAGACCGCCGCCCATGAACAACCGCGCTACAGTCCGCGCATTGGTACTGTTGCCGACTTTTTACTCCGCTTAAACAGTATTTTTAAATTAAACACCGTTTCAAGTATGTTCAACTATCGTTTCACGCTGAGTATTCATTATTACTAGTTTTAAAATTTTAGTTAGGTTAGTTTTTGATCATTTCTTCAGCCCCGCCCTACCTGTGTACCATCCATCTTCTATTCTATAATTTCAGGAAGTGTTGGCGGCGGCGATGCGCGAATATGTGTCGCGCGTGTGCGCGGGCGTCTCATCTTGTACGCAGCTCGCGTCCCTCGGTCCGAACGTACCGGAATTGCTAGCTGAGCAACTGAGAGCGATTGCAGCCATCAATAGGTTAGGTTAGGTTAGCCGTGTGCGCGCGAAAGCTGTAATTAGTAAAGCGATCTGGCTTTAAAGCCTTAAGTGGTATCGTTCTGAGTGAGTCAAATTCAATGTAGCCTACATTGAATTTGACTCATTCATTTGTTTTTTTTTAGAAAACTGAACTAGATTTTTAGGCTACTAATTTTTTTTGTATTTTGTGTGTCTTATTATTGAATTTTTACACTTGTAATACACTAGGACGTCAATCATTAAAATAGTGAATAAGTTATTTGGATAGGCCGTTGTAGACAAGTGGAAGTTGAAAAAAAAACATTAGAAAGTTTTTTTCTAAGGGTTATCAAAAAAAATATTATGGCAGTTGTTCGGCAGATGTGTTTAAAAATATCTTTCATCAGCTATCTAATTAGGATTAAATAATCTAGGGTTTTATTTAAATTAATTGAAAAAAAATAATTTTCATAGGCGACAGTGGAGAAGAAAATTAATACTTAGGCCTAAAAAGTAAAATAAAACAATAAGTAAGCATTATGTCTTTTTTATGGTAAAGCGGACAACGTAGCCGGTGGGTCTTCTATATGGTATGAGAACACCGCCGCCCATGAACAACTGCGCATTTGTAGCTGGTATTGGTTGTGTTGGCGGCTTTTTACGCCATTTAAGCGGCATTTTTAAGGGCCTCCGATTATCTCACTCACTCAGCGGAACACAGTAGTAGCGCCGTTTCAAGTATAACTACAATTTCACGTTGAGTAATCTGTGTGTACATGGTAGCACTTTGGACGAGCCGGCCCAATTGGTGCTTCAGCACGGCTCTCAAGGAGATTTTATCGTACAGGTTTGGAGCCTAGTACAGACTCCAGCTCTGTCAACCAATGCGTGGACTGTGTCGAGGTAATGGGCGGCGGTGTTATGAATTGCCGTATAGGCTAAACTGTTACGTTGTCCGCTATACAATAAAAAATCAGTTCAGAATTAACACGTATGCGAAAGACTCAAACAGCGTCTTTTTAAGGATAAGATGTAGAGGAAATAAATGATTTTTTAACAGGGCCCAAGAGGGCGTCCGACGTAAGCTCGAAGCGGGTCTAGCGACGGCCGAGGCCCGCTTGCGCGCTTCGCATCCGATCCTATCGCGGGCGGATGCCTGGCGTAGGGAGCGCCTGAACCTGGCCGCGCAGAGGCTGAAAGACGAGCTGCGCTGGACTGGGATGGAAGACGCGGCGGCCGCTATGCAGGCCAACAAATTACACCAGCATCGCTACTTTTTGCTACGGGATTTGACGTTTTTGCGCGATCGCGAACCGTTGCTCATGAAGGTGGGTGGTGGTAGAAAGGGCGATTTTTTTTTAATGGTAATGGTAGCCTAGGATCAGTGGCTCTCTGCCCAAGAAAATCGCCCGACCTTACAGGGCCACATGGGTACACTATTTTTTGAAGGTCCCCAGGTTATATTAGTTTGGAAACATCTCTGCAGACAGCTCGTTCCACCAAGTCGTGCGTGGCACAAAACGCTTTAAAAACGCTATGTTTTGGCACGACAGGCATTTTGCTCCCATCTTATATAAATATTTCATTTTAATGTATACTATCTAGTGATTGGATTTAAAAATGACAGCATTGTATATTTGGCGATAAAAAACATTAAACACTGAGTTTCTTTTTGTTTCTTCTCGTAGAGTTATAGCTGCCGCACCAATGTTTTATTATTATTACTTTACTATTGTAAACTGACTTGCAATTTGAATAAATGTTTTGTACTTTAACGAGAATGTTACCTGTAGGAACTCCGTGCAGCGAAGACCCCGACTAGAGAGTTCTCGTGGGCGACACGTATCTGGTTGCCGCGGAATTGGGCGGTGATACGCCACTTCCGCGGCCGATCGGAACGGATACCGACCGTGATCAGTAGCAGGGCGACGAATATCGTGACACCGCGGTCGGACCCCTCGCAGCCGGTGTTCCTCGCTGATCGGGAAATGGTCCGCTGTACCAGCACAAGGTGGCCGGGATGGAGGCTGCTCAATTTTGCTCACAGGTTTGGATTTTTCATGGATACAGAAGCAGGTGAGCAGGAGGCTCATCTAGGGCAAGTGGTCCTCCGCCCATGGACATCCCAAGCCCTCGCAGAGCAGCAGGTGCGTTGCCGGCCATACAAGTATATACCAAAAGCTTGATAAAAAACTTCTCAAATAGTGAATCTATTAAACATGTTGGACAATATTACTTAAATTATTAAAGAAAATTTTAAAATTAGGTACTATTATCATCACCACCATCATTTCAGCCGTAGGACGTCCACTGCTGGACATAGGCCTTCCCTTTGGAATTCGATCCAACGTTCTCCGGCGACCTTTATAAGGTCGTCTATCCACCTTTGGGTAGACGTTCCACTCTGCGCTTACTGGTCCGTATTGTCCACTCTAACACGTTTCGGCCCCATTGGCCTTCATCTCTGCGTGCAATACTATATTAAAAACATAAAAGTGTTCTATACTGATTATTACAGAACCTGGTGTTGGATGTGGAACATAATGTTTCTGCTCGGCGTGATGGTGCCGTGGTGTTCGCCGCTCTCTTTGCGCACCCTGCTCAGCGTGAAGCCGTTCGTGCCCGACTTGGAACTGTCGCAGGTACCTTTGGAATTTATATGTTGTATTTAAATTAGGAACAACAAGTACTGAGCAAGGAAATTGAGGAGGTTTGAAGAAGAAGCCTATGTCGAGCAGTGGACGTCCTACCTCTGAAATGATCATTTAAATTAGTCGTGTATAATTATCATCATCATCGTCATGATGACAAACTAATTTAAATGTGTGATTAACGGCGTGACGTTAAAGTCTTGTGTGATTAACGTTGATCGAGTAATGACGATATAATTTCAGTCCGCCAACGCACCCGCGACCCTGCAGAGGCTAGGTGTGTCCATGTGTGGACCGCTTATCCTAGGTGAACCTCCTGCTCATTTGCCTCAATTACTATAAAAGTAATAACCATACCATCCGTTTGGCAACCGACCGATGAGATACAGCAACCTTGGAGTCTAAATAGTTCCTAAAATCTCTGGGGCAAATGGCAATGGAAACCACTGCTGTACCAAAGTAAATCAGCAAAAAAGGGTACTAGAGAAGTTAAAATTTTAAAAAAATACAAATTATTATATTTAAACACAATAAAAACATTCAGCTGAGTTTGACTTTTCTTAAATCTGGACGACTTGGAAGATATTCCAAAAAGAGCGTATCAGCGACCCCGCTGGGTGTGTCCTTTTATATGTTCTCCCCATTCCCGTCCCCATTAATATGTTCTTTTTTAATGCCCACAATTTGTAATGGTTTGAAGAAAGATTTCCAAGTCTTGTAATATGTTGTTTGTATGACGGCAAATACGAATAACCATAGATGAAAATGTTTGGTTACAGGTAAACGGTACTCTGTTCCCGAAGCGAAGCAGCGAGACCCAGACGATGTGGTCACGGCTGCTTCAGCTCTGGCGGCACGTCTCCAAGGAGCGAACTCGGTTTGAAACCGAGCCCGACACAGGTACGCATTTTTTTTATTTTATAGCGAGCAACGTTGAAGCCTCTTCTATATGATCCGCGCATTATTCACTCTGCGAAACAGTAAAAAATACCGTTTCACGCTGAGTATTCTGTAAAAGGATATAATTATTTTGCATGAGTGATGATCTTAATAATTTATATAAATGGATGTTCTAGAACCGCCAAGAATTAGGATCTTTTATTATCATTTCATTGGTATTTCCAGGACTGTTGGGCAAGGGCCTGTCGCGCCAAGCGAACCGTGTCTGGAATTACGGAATAGTGGGCGGCGTGGGCTCGCTGGCGTTGCTCCTGCTGTTCCCAATCGCGGCGCTCATGGTCAGCCTGACCGCTCTGATGATCGCCAGCACGGTGCCGCTCTGGATGCCGCTGGCTGCCCTCGCAGTGCACGCTGTGAATGCCTTCGTCTACGAGATTGACTCGCCCGACCCGTATAGGCTTAATAGGTAAGTATTTAGTTGGGACGCATCTTATGAATAATTGATTAAATTAATTTTGAGAGCCCTGTAGCTAGTGGTTTCATAAGGGGCCCTTCAAAAAAAGAGCGTACTTATTCCTGAAAGACCAGCAACCGTGGCCAAGGGGAAAAAGTGGTCATGGTTGGAGAACCGCTTACCTTAAGTGAGCCTCCTCCTCGTTTGCCACCGTTATCATAAAAAAATACAATATTTTATCATCTCAAATTAAAACGACTAAATTACCTTGTATTAAACATTTATAGAATGTAATTTTATATCCATAAATGCTTCGTGGTTTTAGTTGTCTAGTACGAAGCGAAAGGTATCGCGTTTGAATCCCGATCCGGACACAAATTATAATTTATACGGTCTCTTGAAGGGCTTGTCAGTGGCCGGGCGAGTGACCTAATACTGTCACACCCGTGGGAGAGCCATGCTGATGCATATGCTGCCGCTCTAATTGGACCGGCTCGTGCGAAGTGATACCGTGTGCTTACAGATTACCAGCGCGACACGGTACTTAGGTGTTTCGCTGAGTGAATGAGAATATCGGAGGCATTTAAAAAGCCGCTTAAGCTGCGTTAAAAGCCAGCCACACAGCAAGAGCGGAGTGTGGCGCTGTTAGTAATGTGGCAGTGCTCTGTCACCATATAGGAAACTCACCTGCTCCGTTATCCGCCATACCATAAAAATAGGGTGTTAAGTTTCTGCTTGTTTGATCACGAAGTGTTGAAGGGACGGTTTTTAAATTTCAGGCATAATATTGATACTTGTTTCAGATGGTTCGTGTTTCTGGAAGTGCTGTTGTGGCGGATCGCGGTGCTGGGACTGTTGCAGCCCATCCTCGCTGTGATTGTCGCCCTACTGCTTTGCCCCATCGCTGCGTTCGTCCTGCTCGTTGGTGAGTTTTCATCTTGACAAGAGAGTAGCAGCTCTTCATAATTACTTTTGTTTATTATAAAGGCCAATAGCCAGGAACTGTCAGGCGTCAGCCCTGCACGCCATCAGCCAACATCGTTTTCAAATTGTAAAAACTAATAGAATTTTAAACTTGCATGTATGGAATTTTGATGTTTTTAAGTAAATTGGCGGTAGTTAATAGCATAAAAGTTAGTCAGGTGAAGGGAAAGCTGCTAAGGGTTTGGGGAGCTTGCTGTAGAGTTGATATCCGTATTTTTAATACTAATGTGTCTTAACTAATAAAAATGTCATGTGATCACTTTTTTCTAGTTGATTAGATCGTAATTGGTTTTTTTCTTACTTTTATTTTTTTCCCATCCATTGATGTATTATATCGTGATATTATGTATCATTGAAACGGGGTTTTGGAGTCATCTGTACTTGTACTAGTATGTAGTCTGAGCTTTTGTTTAAAAATTGGTAATATCTTTTCAGGCGGTGTTGGTTGGTGGACTCTGCGAGGCATATGGGAGCGTGCATCGTGGCGTTGGATTATAGTCAGAGGCGCGCGCGTACCCGCCCATGACTCGGCTTTTTGTACACGGGTCGCTGGACCAGGTTTGCTTTCGCCCGCCTCATACCAAATCACGTAATTATCTTTATATAATAAACTAAGCCTTGTAGCTAAGCGTTTTAATACGTCTACTCTGACACATTTAGTGGGATGATAAATAGATATTTCATATATCGGCGCGACCAGTAATAATGATGAATCACGCGCACCTGCGTTCGTGCTGTGACTCGTCGCTGTGAAAAATTATATATAATAACGATGACTAACGCGCACTTGCGTGGAGTCTACACGTGCAGTGATGACTATAAATGCTTGGTCGGCTACATGTTCGTCTAGATTGATCTGCTAGATGTTATAGACCCTTTTGGGAAGTCGTTAAGCTGTATCACGAATAATCAAAGACGGGAGAATCTGTGCAGTATTCTTTCAATTACCACTATAAAGAAAACAATAATTGTGATGTCAGCTATGCTGATGGCATACCCATCCAAAACACTTGTGAGGCTCCCTCGCCGTTAGATATAAATAATTCAGTTCAAACCAACGCAAAACAATTATGTTAAGAGACATGGAACGATCCTTTTTTTAACAATGATGGATGCCACATATATAAATTTAAATATATATACATATATATTTATTTAGTTATATATATGTTGCGAACTTAAAGAAGAGTTAAATTAATAATAATAATTGTCTAACAAAATTTACATAAGTTGATACTAGTTCTACTAGTAATCAGGCATCCCCCAAGTCGCAGATTGTAATATACAGTATATAATATACGTACATAATATACAGTATATATAAATGTACAGGTACCGAAAGCCGGCTTTAATAACAGACATGCCCTTGCTAATGTTTTGGTATTCGCTATTACCACCCGATCTAATTGTAGATTTTTCCAGTGCCGCGCAGGCATTGGCGGCGGTGTGTGCGCGCGCTGAATGCGAGCAGCTGAGCGCGTGGGGCGCGCAATTGGAGGACGCGGTCGAGAGACCTCTGCGCGACTATCGCCACTTCGTTGACGCCTGCTTCGGCCCGTTCTCCGTGCAAATAGCAAAGGTATTGAATATGTAAAAAATAATATAGTATACGTAAAGAAATTATATATTTCTTGAATTGAGCATCAAATGTCAACTGTCAATGTCAACTTCGGAATGAATAATCGGATCTGAAGTACGCAGTCAGACTATAAAATAGATTTATATTTGCGTTTCTTTTTTGCAAAGAAACAGCAAGTGCGGATTAAAATAGAATAATGCGAAATTTATATTCAGACGGGAGCGTATAAACAGTTGGAGAAGGAATGCAGTGAGTTGGTGGCGTCGGGGAGGGAGAAATTGGCCGCCAGGCGACGCGATCTCGCCTTAGGGCTGAGTGACGCGGCCAGAGCTAGAGTCAGGATGCCTGCGCAGGAGTTGCGGGTAGGTTTTTTTTAATAGTATAGCGGACAACGGAGCAGGTGGGTCTCCTATATGCTAAGAGAACACCGCCGGCCTTCACCAACCATGCCACAGTATGCGCATTGCTTGTGTTACCGGCTCTTTACGCCATTTAAATGGTATTTTTAAGGGCCTCCGATATTCTCACTCACAACCTACCAGTATAAGTAGGTTTCACGTTCAGTATTCTGTAAGCCCGTGGTATCACGTTGATTCTACAAAGGGGTGATGCGCGGCATATAATATCTTAAAAAACGCTTAGTTAATAATTTGATAAAAGTGTATGATGGCTTGTTTTGAAATAGTGAGGTGATTTGACTAAATAATTGAATGTGATTGTACAGAAAGCCGTCCACGCATCGGCGCTAGAACTGGCGCGGATGTTCGGGCAAGCGGCGCGGAGTGAGGAGTGGTGGGGGGCGAGGGGACTCGAGTCGGGTGACTGGCATGCTCTGGCGGCTAACACTCTTGTCGAGGTATGTATTTCAAAATTGCCTTACATTTTTTTATGGTATAGCAGGCAACGAAGCAGGTGGATCTCCTATATGGTAAGAGAACATCGCCTCCTTTTGCCAACCGCGCCACAGTCTGCACATTGGTTGTGTTGTCGGCTTTTTACTCCTCTTAACCGATATTCGTAAGGGCCTTCGATATGCTCATTCACTCAGCGAAACAGTAGAAGCACCATTTCACGTAGCCCGTGGTATCACTGGACAAGCCGTCCCGATCGG